>VZTO01007281.1:37740-73755 GCA_013400615.1 Syrrhaptes paradoxus | reverse complement strand
TCTCTGGGCAGCCTGTTCCAGTGCTCTGTCACCCTCACTGGAAAGAAGTTTTTTCTCATGTTCAAGTGGAACCTCCTGTGTTCCAGCTTGAACCCATTGCCCCTTGTCCTATCACTGGATGTCACAGAGAAGAGCCTGGCTCCATCCTCCTGACACTCACCCTTCACATATTTATAAACATTGATTAGGTCACCCCTCAGTCTCCTCTTTGTTCCCTGGATCTTTTTTTTTCCTTTATGTCATGTGTCTCCGGTTTAAATGTAGTTCCCAGCTAACTAGTCTGGTAAAGTATCTTTATTTGCAAACAAAGAATAACTATGTATTATCCCAGCGGAAATCAGCAAAGGAATTTGGGGAATGCAATGCTGATAAGGTAGTTCCTGTGCTATAGTTAGCTGCAGCAGACAGATGGCTGCCTTTAAGCAGACCTCTCTTGGTGCCAAGAGTGTTACACACAGGACAAAAGGCAGAAGGTCCAATTGCAGGATGAAAGGCCAGGTTCTGATGTCCCACCTCGTTCAGTCCTTTCTCAGTTTAAGTTATCATGGGGCATTTCCCAAAGAAAGACCAGGAATCTTAAGTAGATGGAGATCAAGACAGGGTAATTATTCTTTCCTTTTTTAAAAAATGTCTTTTTTTTTTTTTCTCACCTGTGCCTGATTTTCTAACTAGTCAATATCAGTAAGGTCATTCTGCTTGGCTGTCCAGGTATTCCTGTGTGGGCATTTAGCTGCTTTTGGTACCTTGAAGAACTATGTGTTTTTAACACTTGCCATTCCTCTGGCTTGGAAAGTAAATATAACCTTGTCTCTCTTTAAAAACAGCCAAACACCACTACCATCTCAACCCTGATGATAGCTACCATTTTGGCTTTGTTTGCATTGAGCTTTTACTTCATAACATACATTTTACAAGGCACAGGATGATCTGCACGTCCCAGCTGACCAATGGTGCTGTGCCACTTCAGTGAGAGTGTGTTTTCAAAAGGATGGAAAGGGCCCGTCAGACAGAAGTGTCAGCAACATCAGCGGTACTTTGAGTGGATTTACAGACTCTTGAGGGTAAAACAAGCTTTTTCATAGAAATGATTTCAAAAAACTGTGAATCCTGGGGCTTTTTTTTTTTTCTGGGTGTGCGTTTTCTGTCTCTCGATGGAGAACCTGTGTGCTGCTGGTGGCTGCAGGCTGGCTGTCCAGAGGTGCCGGCATTCAGCCTGCATTGCTCTCTGGACTTACCCGGCACTTTGGCTGGCACTAGCAGAAAGCCAAAGACTCGTCTGTACGGGGGGGCAATGGAGGAAGCACACCAGCCCTCAGCCTTAATGGCAGAGGTAGAAACAGGGAGAAATGCTGCTCGAATAGACCCAGTAACGAGCTTTCAACGTGGGTGAATCACTGTTGCCCTGGTGGCAGCCGGTCTCACTTGTCTTTTGCTCTCGCACTCTGGGCACAGGCACAGGCCTCTGCCAGAGAAGAGATTTGTCTCAACCTATGCTCATTAATTGTCTGTTTTACTGGAACGCAAAAAAAAGAGCATGTTGTACATTGACATTATACCGTCTTGGCGATCTCATTCACACCCCACTGCTGCTGGAACAACCCCCAGGGCGTTCATAGCAGGTGAGGAGTCCTCCATGAGCCCTGTGCCCTTGGGTGGAGCTCTGGATCCCAAACTTGTCATGCCGCAGCACTCGCTTGAGCCTGTACCTGTGCTTCTGGGTGTTCGTCTGCCTGCTCTCTTCTCCCTTGCCTCCTCACCAGGCTTCGGGTATAACCACAGTGGGAACTGACACTCTCCCGATGGACACATCTAATCTCTTTAAGGCACTGCAAGCTGAATGCTGGCCCAAACAGCTCCCCTGGCTGACAGCTCTCACCCTCTTCTTTAAGCCTTAAATAATGAAATCTTCCAGCAAAACAAAGCTGTTTAAGGATGTACAGCATTACTTATTTACTCTCTCCTCAGAAGGCATTTCATCAGGCAGCTTTCCGGGGAAGTTGATTTAATTACACAAATTCAAGGTGCTCCTTATCACTTGATATCTCTCTGGTGTTCACACCTAAAGGTGGACCCAAAGCAGGGAAATAATTGGAGTAAACACATGCACATGTAGAATCCCACTTCCCACTGCTAGTTAGTGGGCACTGCAGTACAGTGGTGCTTCACACACCGGTTCCTGGAGAGCAAGCTGGCAGGAGGGTGGCACGGAGGAAGGCTACTGTCGCTCCTTCCTCTGGGTGGTTGCAATTTCTGTGAACTTTCCATGCATTTGTAGTGAACATGAAGAGAGCTGGGTTTCGAAGGCTGTGAAATATTTTGCACAGACAGGGGCAAACATGGGCTGTTGAAGAAATGTAGTGCTGTGCAGAGATGCCAAAAGTGACCAAGACAACTCTTTACTCAGCAGCTGTGTCGTGGCTGAGCCCTGTTTGTACCCTGGTGTGCCAGGGGGTGAGAGGAGAGAGGAGATGAGGCTCAGCAGACAGCTTCCCACAGTGCCCAGCCTGCTGCAGAGAGCGGTATGGGAAGATCCCAGACTTCCCCAGGACTCATCAGCCCTGGTCTACAGCAGGAGGCAGGGACGGTTTTGCTTTCCAGCCATCACAGCCCAACAGCTTCTGTCCTGAGTAGCCCAATGGGTCAGTGAGGCAGCATCCTGCAGGCTGGACCAGCAGCTCCAGCTGCTTTCAAGGAAGATACAGCTTCCTCAAGGGGACATTTTGACTGCCTCCAGCTTGTGGTCAGCTTGAAGCCCTGAAGCCTGAGTGCTGATGAACCTTGGAATTTTATCTCAGCTGGGAGAGCTGCAGATACTGTTCTGAAATCGCCTTGATGCTGGACCTTTGTTTGAAACTTGCCTGCATGCTTTACCTCCCTAATAGCTGACAGCTCTCACAGGTCACAGAAATCATCAGTTGCAGCGATACTCGACCTGTGTCTCTAGGTGCTTCCAGTGCATCTCGTGCAGCCTGGCAGCAGCTCCCCTGACATGTGCTGTTTGCAAAGCAGGCAGAGAGATGATCACAGGAGGCTGCAGGGGAGAACAACACCAGGCAGAGGACCCACGCTTGCCTCCATTTCTGTTACAGCCAAGAAGGAAGAGAAGCATACTCCTTCATCTCATGCAGCTGGAAAAAAAAAAGAAGCCACAAAGGGCCACAAAACCATCACAGGACAACCTCTGTGAATGCTGTGCCTCTGGCGAGCCAGGACACAAGCCTGTGAAGATAACCCTGAGTGGCAGCGTTGCATCTGTCGTTCTGTGGCTTGCTTTCATAGGTGAGATGAGAGCCAACAGAATTATGTTTTCAAAGGCAAAAAAACTCCATGGAATAGCTCACAGATGTGTCCCTTCTCACCCAGCTGCCATCCCACATAGTGCTCACCCTCCACCAGGTAAGCTCGAGTGCCTGAAAGAAACATTTATGCACCTGAGGCAGCTAGTCCATTACACAAAACTTTCTTACGGAGACAGTGAGACCCCAGCTGGGGAAAGCTTTTCTTAGGCTATGATTTTTCAGGTCCTTTATTTTAAAGTCTTACTGAAGAAAAAAAAATCTAGAGTTTTTATTTTTCTTTAGAGCCTTCTCAGTTTAAAATAAGCCTTCAGCCTGATCCTAGCAAGAAGCAGGCCAGACCAGTAGCTGATGAAGAAAACCAGAGGAACATGCTTTCCCAGCCTCTACCCATGACAGGTATGTGATTGTTTCTCTTGGAGACATCTGTAAACCAAGCCCTGGACAGGGTTTTCTAAGGGCTG
This sequence comes from Syrrhaptes paradoxus, assembly GCA_013400615.1. Taxonomy (NCBI): domain Eukaryota; kingdom Metazoa; phylum Chordata; class Aves; order Pterocliformes; family Pteroclidae; genus Syrrhaptes; species Syrrhaptes paradoxus. Next base: position 69,995 of record VZTO01007281.1, on the reverse strand, counting down.
GTGGATCATGCATTTCTACAGCTTGCAAAGCTGACAAAGATAAAGTGGGGATTATCCTTTGCTCTGAAAGTTAAATATAGAATACATCTTCTCAGAATAAATTTTTGCTTTCTGTAGCCTTAAGTGCCCATCAGGAAAAGAAGTAAAAAAAGAATAGAGAACGCTGACCACTTCTCACAGCCTTATTTCTACAAGCCAACAGCAAGAAGACTAGTACAAACACCTGCCTTTAACCGCTGGCTCACAAGTACATTAATTAATTTGCAGCCATGGGAAGGGGATGCACCTCTTCACCTGTCCTTTGGGTGCCCAGCCACCTAATGCATAAGCATTGCCAGGCTCCGGGTGTTTATTTTTGAAAAAAAAACATCTGTAACATTGTGCCTGTGTTAGAGCAGCTTCTCATCCCAGCTAAATGAGCTCTGCTCTCAGATTCTTTTTTTAAATGTAGCTTTACCTGCTGTTAGAGGGATTAAGTTGTAATATGGTCTACTGACCGTACAACCAGTGATGGAGAAGAGAGGCAGAGGTGGACTGGGCTCCTGCTGTTGCTTGGCATCTGCTTTCCCTGCAGGGCACACTCAAACTGCACACAACAGCTACCAGGCACCTCTGGAAGCTCTCCAAAGGCAGGCGGCAGCCTGTGTCCCAACCGTCACTCAGCAAAAGCCAGGGTGGACCGCATGTATGTCTCCTTGGGAAATAAATTTGCAATGTTTCAGCTTTTACCAAGATTAAACAAAAGTTTAATAATTGCTTCTGCAAAGCTGAGAAGGAGGAGGGCCTGAGAGGGGAGCATGTTAAGAAAATATTAAATAGCAGGTCCTACTCCTGGAAAGCTGAAATGAGGTTTGGACACACAACAAAAAAGATGTGATGATGTCAGAGATGTCTGAAGGACAGCCTTTGGTCTTTAACATCTGTGCTCCATGGCTGCTGTGCTCCTGGGATTATCTAACGCAGGCTTTTAAATTCCAGCTGGGTGGCTTTGTAAGCAGCTACTTGTTTGCAGATGTACATACCCAAACCAGAAAAGTCCTAAGCTGCCACAAGCCAAGCTCTCGTGCAAGCGCCACGGTGCATGGGTAGGTCTGCGAAACCTGCAGTGCAAACGTACCCGGTGGGGCTGTCTGTGAAACAGGGGCACGTGCTGGTGGTGCCACTTTTCTGTCTAACGCTTCTCTTACACTCCCTTTCTTGGGGCAGGACTGAATTGAGATGAGCTTCCTCCCCCGTTCCAGAGGGTCTGACCTGCCCACCTGTAAGACAAATCCTGCAAGCTGCAAACTGGGGCATTGCAGTGCAGTTGCTGGAGCTCTTTGCTCTGCGTTGTGTTCTCTGTTTTGGGTCAGGCCATGCATTTCTGGAGGAATCAAGACATTACGTTCAGAGCTTCTACCCTTGTTCTTTTTGCAGTTGTAGTCCAAAATGTGTTTTTGGGATTGATTTTGCTTCTTTGTTAATTTCTCCCCTACAAAGCTGTCTATGCATGAGTAGTTATTGCCAATGGACCCACAGAGAATGAGACCCTGGTTTCAGGGAGGCAGACCGGATGGATGGGGCAACGTATTTCGGTTGCAGAACAGGAATTTGGGGTCTTAGCAACTGGGTGAGTGCCTAAACCAGGCTAAAACACCCGCTGAAGCTCGGGGGAGCAGGGCTGGGATCCTGCCTGGGATCACATGCATGCTCAGCTCCCGCTGTTGCCAGAGTTGCCAAGTGTTTAATCCTCTGTTGACTGAGATGTGAAAAGATTGTGTTTTACCTCCTCTGAATGGGAAACGCTCCTGATGGGGTACAACAGAAACAAAATCAAGTTCCAAGAAACACAGCAATGTGGCCTGCTGGACTTGGGGCTAGGTTGCACAGGTTTACAAGGATGTATCCCACCCTGCTACTTGATCATTACCACGTTGCAGGGAGTGGAGAAAAGCACCAGGCTGTGGTCACCTTTTCCTTCTCGGTGTTGGAGGGCTCCCAGCAGTGTGTAGGGAGGCACCACAGCAGAAGAGATCTCAGCCTTTTCAGCCTGGACCCAGTAGGATTTAAATGCAAATATTTAAAGTTTTAAAAACCTTTAAATTCCCTTACACTTTGGGAAAGCCCAATTTTAATGTTGTTCTTCAAGCCCCTGATGGTGCTTCACTGGTCTGAGTGAGCTTAAACAAAAAAAAAAAAATCAGGTTTAAAAGAGCAGTGGCACTGGGAAGACCTTGTACATAGTGGGTGGCTTCGTCTTTTCTGTACAGCCAAATGTCAGAACTGCAGGCAAAAATATTTATCTCTGTACAGTGCTTGGAAAGGCCATGAGGAGTCACGGCTTCTCTTTGCTGCTCCTCTGTTCAGCAGCTCTGGGGAGGATAAACTCCCTCCATGTGCAGATGTCCCAGCTCAAGCCATTGAGAGGGAGCCTCTGCTCAGATATTATCTCCCTGCTGCAAAATTGCATGTTAACTAATACCAGCTGAGATCTTTCCCAGCCCCGACTTGTTGCAGAAAAAATACCCATGACGTGTTTGAGGGGAAAAAAACAGAAACAAGCTCTCTGATGTACAAATCCAAAGAAACTGAAAGAACTGTTGAGATATACTGCAAGCAAAGGCTTTGTCTTCCAGCTCTAGAAAAAGCAGTGTCCTTCCTTGGAGCAGGTCTGTCTCCTTCTGGGAGAGGGTCTCCAGCAGGGAACAAGGGGGTGAAAGCGAAGCAGCCTGGCTGGGAGTGGCCCCCAGCCCATCCCGCTCTACAGCAGAGGGAGAAGCAGGGGATGCTGACCTGGGGGGCTGCCAGAGCCAGCCACTCACATGCCCAAGGAGTGCCGTGGCCAGGAGGGCAAGGGTGAACAGCTGGGGCCACTGCAGCTCTGTCTGTGTGTGCAGTCTTGCCTGGTGGCAATGTGAATTTACAGTCTGATCCGGCTGCAAAGCCCCGTGTGATATGAGCAGCCAGGTCCTGCTGGGCACCGCCGTGTGTGGCCCTGGAGAGACTCATCTCCATCTGTTCCTGTCCCCAGGGGCCATGCAGCAAAGAGGCAAAACATTCCTGAGGAGGCAGAAAAATCCTCTGTGTTTCTAAGTGAGGAAACTGAGGCATGAAGCAGCAGCCACTGCAAAAATGTCAGAAATAAATCCCCAGCCTCCATGGTGAGGAGCCGGGGAGTGCAGCCATGTGCAGGGGCAGCAGTGGGGAAGAAGCAGTGCTGTCGCCCTGGGCCTGGGTCCTGCTGCCGTGGGTTTGGGTACGCGGCAGCTGGGAAGCGCTTGGGTTTAGTCCTTGTGCCTCAGGCCTGGACGTGGTGCTGGTGGTGTCCCCGAGTCCACTGTGACCCCTTTGTTGGTGACTGTGGAGAGGCTGGGTCCCCACCATGTGCAGAGAGGTGACAAGCGAGCCGAGACCTGGTGCTTAATCTTTATGAGCTCCCACCACGTGTGAACCACAGAGGAGGTCTTCCCCACATTGCTCCCCACCGTACGCTGGCATCTCCTCCATCTGCTTCGGTGGCAAGACCGAAAGTGTAGCTGAGCGCTTAGCCTCTCCCATAAAAAACCAAACAGTCCTTTGGGCTGAAGAAACAACTGCGCGGTGAGGTGTGCTAATGCATCCTGATGGTCTTTAGTGGGAGGCAGGAAAAGCAGGGAGGCCCTTCCCGGCAAGGAGAGCCGGCTGCAGGTTTGGCTGAGAGCAGGGAAGCAAAGGGATGGCTGCTGCTGTTCCCATGGAGGGGGGTACGGCTGTACAGGAAGGCTAAAGGCAAGGACAGCAAGGAGGTGGAACCAGCAGGGATGGATCCCAGCTCCCTCTGTACTATAGGACTCCTTTCATTTCTAAAGTTGCAGTTGTTACTTGCCAAACCTGAGGGCATCTCATCTCCAGTACTGATTTCCTGCCCTGGCCGCTGACCCAGGCCATAATCACTTTGTTTTTTCTCAGGGCCAGGCAAGAAGTAGACTGGAAATGAGTCAAGAGCCAAGGTCAACGGAGGAAGAAGTATGATCCCCTCAGGAAAAACATTTGTCAGTTAACGAAGTGTGAACCCAAATGGCAGGGACGGGATGAGGACCAGCAAGCCACCCACCAATATTCATTAAACCTCTGAATACTCCAAAATGAGGGCTGCAGCCCTCCTGGGCAGGGGCTATGGAGTGGGGCAAATGGGCCAGCCCAGAGCAGTGAGATGATCGGAGGCATCAGGGTCACACGTCTGCCCATTTCCTGCATTCCCTGGTTAACTTCTCTCCCACTTTAAGAACAGGTGAGGCAGGAGAAAAGGTGGCACTGACGCTTTTTCCTGGTGGGAGTTGCAGTGCTGCTTTAGTTCATTATAGGATGAAATCCCGAAACCATAAATCCCACTGGCAGCTGAGTATGGGGGGAAGAGGGGAGCTGCAAGCAGCTCCTGTTCAGTGTCTGTCAGGTCCAGGGTGCCTTTCACAGCTGCTCTGTCAGGGGTCTGACAGCCACATTTATCACATGCCAGGGCCCAGAAGAAGAATGTGCCACTCATTTTATGGTCAGGAGTAGCCTGTTGATCAGTGCTGCGCTCTGTAGATACTGCATCCCCTCTCCTAACAGGGATACCAGCAGAAACCAGTCTCTTAGTCTTTTTGGAGATTGACTAAATAATTAGATTAATTTCCTTTCTTTTTTTTTTTATACCCTTGTCAGCAGCAAAGTATATGAAATACACCGTACACAAAAACCCTCATGCTACCCAAGAAAATATATTAATTTAGGGAGCTGCTTCATGCCAGAAGGTTTTCAGCATCTGTGTTTACCACTGGCTCGTTCTTTGTAGGCATAGAGACAGGTCACAGCCACTGGCAAATCACTTGAGCTCCACAGAAAAGCTTTTTTCATAAATAAACAGCATTTTCAGATGAACTGAAGTTAGCGTAAGCTTGCCATCCTCCCTGAAATGTGGAGGACACTGGGTGCTGAGCCAGGGGCACTGCCGGAGCAGCAGCAGAGACGCAGAGCACCCTGTACAACCGGGGACTCCCCACCCTGAGCTCTTGTCTGGGCCAGGGCACCCCGGGGCCAAGCCGAAAACCTGCTGACCCCTGTAGTGTCAAGACACATCCTGTGGTTTGCCTGGCCTGTGTCAGTGTAAGCCCTCCCTCATCACCACGGCAGTTCCAAGGGAACATCAGCACTCTTCAAACTGGTGAAGAGCTGGTGATACCCAAAGTTGGAGCAGGGTGATGCCCAGAAGGGATTTCAAGTGCACGCCCCAGGGAGTGTTGGCAGAAGGCAACGAACAAGCCGGAGGAGGGGAGGCAGAGCTGTTGCCTTGGGCTCTGGTTTTTAATGAGACTGGGCCCACTGCGAGTCTGGGGCCAATGCCTAACAGTTGCTTTGTGCTGTGTCCTGAGAAAGAGGCAGCGAGTCTTTCTGAATCTCCAGGGTGGACTCGAGTGATGATTTTGTTGCTGCCTCCCCATTAACATGTTTAACCCACTGAGATACCAGCCTGCTCCCAGCCTGCTCCCACCTCCCATCTAGCCTTTGTATTGCTCTGGTGGCTTTCCCAGCGTTTCTGGGCGGGGTGGGGTTTTGCATATCCTGGGGCAGTACTGCCTGTATCCACCCCTGGGATGGGAGAGCCGTGGTGCTGGTCACAGCTTAAGGCTGTGATAATTACATGGTTCTGCAAGACCAGGGTGAGCAACGGGGAGCTACAAGGACACCAAAGACCTACCAAGGCATATGTACAGCAAAATCCACGTCCCTGCTGGGTGGGAGGGGAGCAGGGGTGAAGAGGGTCTTGCCAAGCTAAGCCCTGCCTCTTGCAGGCAGGAGGGCTGTGTGGTACAACCTGTGGGCAGCTGGCAGAGTACAAGAGGGCAGAAGTCACTGGCAACCCTAAAGAACACAGAGTCAACCCTTCCCATGCCTCCCTGTTCTAGAGCTTGTGGGAGTATCAGCAGAGAGAGAAATAACACGTAAAGCAACTGGCAGCTCACACAAAAAGGACAGTAAATAGTAAAAAGTATATTTCCATGGCTTCTTCCCCATCTGCAGAGCAGACAAGACAAATATGCCCTAGTTTTCACAGGTGCTGGGCATCCATGAATCCCACTAGCTTTAGCAGGTGCTGCAGATGCTCAGTTCCTCTGGAAAACAGAAATCAGGTCATAAATCTCTCTCCCTCTGCCTGCATCACCTTCAAACTTTTAAATTAAAAGTCTGACTTAGTTTGTTTCTGGGGCCTGGAAATTAATTGTCATTGATACAGTTTACAGCTCTGTTGCTCAGATCCTTTTGTCTTTCAGGTGTGTGGTGTGAGCAGCAATCTGGAGCAGACCGCAGCCCCACTGCACCAAGGGAAAAAGTGAATCCCTTTTTGGAGTTCACTTTGCAAGAGTTGTGAGGCTCCTTCACCTCAGTACCTTCACCTCTAGTACCTAGTGATGGTACTAGATCCATGCCACTACTACTGCTAACGCACAGTCCTGTGAATAAATGAGAAGAGGGAAGAAGGCAAGGGAAATGAGATTGATTTTCAGCTTGTGAACCTGGACGGATGTTTTCCCAACATTTTCTATCCATATCCATCTGTTTCTTTTTCTGTCTCTTTTTCTTTCTGTAGATGCATGCGTGTAATCAGTAGCTTGGCTCCTTCATCTTTTCCTTTGCCTGTCAACACCTCCCAGACAGAGGACTCTCCCCTGACTTCTTTCTCTCCGCTGCTAAGTAACCAGAGTAACCATGGCCATGTTTCGCTCTCTGCCCAGGGCACTGTTCCCTGAGCCGTGTGTGGTCTATTTGGTATGGAGCCCTTATAGTCTCCTGCATTTGCTCAAAAGCAGCTTGTGAGCAAAGAGCACAACAGCACGCGCTGGGCCACTGTGGCTGCATCTCAGTTCCTCGCCTGCTTTTCTGTGTATCATGGGAAGATTTCTTAATTTGCATGTTGCATCTCTACTTCCAGGCGGTGCTACATGTGCACAGACACACACATTCAAATGAAAGACAGTTGTGTTCAAAGCATTTGCTGGAAAAAAAAAAAAATTAGAGTAAATGCTCCCTTCGTGTATATTGTAGCTTGTCCAGATAGAGCTTTTTTTCACCAGCTTTTCCCTGTTGCTTTGCGCTGACATCTTATATCACTACTGCGCTGCTCTGTGCCCTTGCAAAAGGGCGCCAGGTTAGGGATGGAGCTGCTGTTATTCATTAGCATCTAATCTTTTTTGACATTGGGAACATGTGCAGCATTGCAGGGGAAAACGCACAAGACTTCAGTATGGAGAGAAAGAAGAGAATTTCCGCATAGACTTTCTGGTCTGCTTCACTGCCCGGGAAACAGAGAAGAGCTGGCAAAGCTGCTTCTTCAGAGTCAAGATCTGACCCACACAAATGTTGGATGGCCCAGATTCAAAGGACGCATTAACATTTTCACCACCTTCCAAGATCAAGTCCACATGTGGCACCAAACCATATAGACCCATGCATCGCAGTCTGACGTGCACAATCACACTCTTCTTGCAGTCCCTCTGTCAGTGCAGCCCTGCCTGTGCTCCCATGGAGAGCATCGCTCAGACCATGGAGGCGTCCATCCACCAGCCATGGGCTCTCATGGGTAGGCAAGATGGAACTGAAGCTACATAGCTCTGTTAGTTTCTGTCTGATACTGAGGCTTGTGAAGAAAAATGCCTAAATTTGAGCAATAGTTTGAGGTGTCATCTATTCATGTACATTTTCTAAAACACTTATAGGAAAACAAGCACCTTACCCCATGGTTTACAGGTAACAGTACATAGCCCCCAAGAGAGAAAGCTGTCACATTTGAAAGCTACACGTTGGTAGGGTTACATGGGAAGTGTATGAAGGAGGATAATAAAATACGCTTATCTGTAGTCGCAGGAAAATGGTCTTGGTCATCTATCAAGTCCCTTCTTTATACTCCTAGTAATCATCAAGACACTTGCCTTGTAGGCAGCTTGTGAAAGATGAAGCAGAACGTTATGGTTGCCAGTGCCTATACCCCGTGGGTGGGTGGCTCTTCTGGGGACTAAGCAGTGAGGCTTGGGACTATGTTTTCCTGTTAGGCTTTACTGCAAATTAAATAATCACATACACAGAAATTATTAAAAATACTTCTAAAGGACACTACTCTTTTTTTTCTTTTCTTAATAACTAAAATGACTGAAAATGAACAAAATGCAATCCTTGAGTTAGGGATAGAACTAAAATCAAATCAGCCAAGTCAGGAATTGGCAGCAGTACAGAATGAAGTCAACAGCTGATCAAATCATCAAACAAGCTCATACGAGAATTGAGCAATGAAGCCACACGACATATGGCAAATTTAATAAAACAATGAACACTGCTCCTCCTTACTCCAGTTACGCTTGTCACTTGCCCATGCATACTTTCTCTTCGCTTTCCTTAAAATATTTGTCTTTTTTCCTAGGAACTAATTGGAGAAGCAAAGGTGCTTATTCTGATCCAGTAAAGACCACCTGTCAACGGTGGGTCTGTTTGGTGTGAAACCAGCTGAGGAAATGCTAAGAGCTTGCAAAATGAGAATGGTTGGAGTTTATAGCGATTATATACAACATGATAGTTTTATTAGATAAGCCCATTTCACAAGACAGAGGGTCAGTGATGTCTGGAGAAAAAGGAGAGGAAATCAAGGGAAACTCTGTCTCCTTTTCTTGGGAGCTTAGAGAAGGTCCTGATTACAACCAGCTGTTGTGACTTTTGCCTTGGTCCAGCTGTAGCCCCTGAGCTGCTCTGAGGCGTGGGCTCTGTTTAGTGGTGAAGGAGAAGCAGCACAAGTCAAGCTGAAACCCAAAAAAGACAGTGGAAAAGGGGCTGAGGCCCCGAAAACCTGACTGCCATGCATGCTGCGGTTTGACTTGAGGTGTTCGGTGTGGGGCTATAATGAGACCTCTCATAGTTATTAAGCTAAAGAAAGTAAGTGTGTGTCTAGAGGTAGAGAAGAGCGGGACATATACAACATTTATGCAATATGTCCTCAGTCAATCTCAAATTCTTATGGGCCTAAAGAGAAGCTTGCATTTATAATGTCTGTTTTTGCTACTGAAAATTATGTTAGCTGTCTATGCAGGACTGCCCTCTGTGTGTGTGAGAGAGAAAGAGAGATCAAGGATTTAAGATTCATGGGGAAATTCAGAAACATAGCATTTTATACACTATATATCCATTGTTATACTACCTGTGTAGTTTGCAGGGTCTTGCTGTCGCAATGAAGAACAGCCTCGCAAAGGCCTCTCAGCAGTCCTTATGCCACGGGGGTTCCTTACTCCTTCCAATTTGAGTGTCCTGGTTGCTCAACGTGACATATTTATTCCTAGTTTCAGTCTTGCATTGTCAACCTACCTTACGGACTGTGCAGTGCAAAGGAGGAGAGAAAACTTACTGAAGGCAAGTAAGATGGCACAGGATATTCCTCCAGGCTTGCTCTGGGGTGAGGGAGAGGCATTAGGTGCAATTTTGCATTCTCTGCAGTCAGATAGGCTAACACTATACCTGCCAGTATTTCTTGCTGAAGAGCTGGACTGATGGCACTTCACCAAAGGAGGCTGCTCTTGCTTACAGCAGGAAAAGATTGCCTAGATACTGAGGTTTTGTCAGATTCCAGTGCCTTGTTCAGCAACAGAGTAAAGGAATGAAAGACAGATGAGAAGAGAGCTCATGGGAGCTTCATGGGGAAGCAGCACTGCTGTGTTGAGCCAGAACAGGACTGGTGTCGGTGAAAGCTCTTGCTGTTAGCTCACCACTCTGCCAGCAGCGAGCTCACAGCTCCGGATTGCTTACAGTGACCATATGTCAATGCAGAAAGCATTTCACCACTGTGCTTGCTGCTAATTAGCTTCAGTGATGCAAAGATGCCAGTGACTAAGCAGCAGCAGAGTCTTCAGCCTGCAGGGACACCAGCATGCCCCAGGGCAGTTGGCCACCTACTTGGAGGCTGCTCCCTCCCAATGCTGTTTCCTGAGGTGACCCTGGAAGATCTCTCCACTGTTCAAGGAGTTCAAGATGACTAGCATGGAGCTGCAGTCTGTTTCCTAATTGTGCAAACGAGAATTTTCCTTTCCAGAAAACCTTGTTTTCTATTGTCTGATTTAAAGGAGGTTTGATTTCCAACAGGTCCAAGATTCCTCAACATGTATATTGGGCACTCTAGGGAGGTGGAGGTTCAGGACAGAGGGGAAGCATCTTCCCAAGAAAGTCAGCAAAATACTGGAGACAATTTTAGTCCAGAAGCAGAAATTAAAAATGCCCCCAGTAGAAATGTGTCCTGGGAACATTAATGATCAGTGGTAGTCCTGTTTTACACCTCACTCGGGAGGTGCTCTCATGGCAAATAGTCACCCTAAAACTATGGCAACACACGAGAGAAGCATTGCTTCCTCAATCAGCAGCTCTGGCAATGGCAGCTCTGGAGACAACTCCAGAAAGTGGAGCAGGAAAGGGGGAAGGAAGAGGGAGTCTGCACCTGTGCATACGTGCATACCCACCCTGAAGCCCCTGAGGCTGGGCTGCATACTGGCTCCTAAATGTTCATTCCACTCAGATCTATTCTGGGACACCTTCTCATAACCGGTCTTATTTGCAAGCATGAGCTGACCTTATTCCCCTTTCTATTGCTGCTGTCTGAATGAAAACATCAGTGGAGAAAGCAAAGCAGCAGAGCAGACTGGCAAGGAAGGCGCGCGTTCCCATCCTGAGCTCCCAGGCTGTTCTGTTTTGGCTGCGCTCTCTGGCCAGCGGGTTGGGAGAAACCTGCTCACCGAGCTGCATCCTGCTGCTTCCCACCTGCCCGCTCCCTCAGAAGCTGGTGACCAGGCAAACTCCTAGTATCAGCATGTCCCCAGTGGCTGCATTTATCTGCAGGTGAGACAACAGTGAGATCCCTTGGGGAGCCCTTCCCAGTGCCTGTGGCTGGCCAGGGGACCTTGATGAGGCAAGACAGGAAGCCTCTCAGCCCAGGTGTCACCAATAAACAGAGTACAGCTGCATGGATTTGGCGTGTGAGCGTGGAGCTTCTTGAGTCTGGCATGAATGGGGCTTCTTTTGTGGAGAGAACCTGACCTCTGCCTCCTTGCCGCCGCTTCTTGCCCATACTGGTTTTGCTAACACAATGCAGGGGACAGATGGCCAAACATGCAACCAACCCTCTGCTGCGTGGCGGGGATCCTGATCACTTTGCCAGGCGCTGATGTACGGCCCCATGGTGCAGCGGAGTGCTGCCCTGGCTCCAGCACTCTCCCGGGGCTCTCCGGATTTCAGGCTCTGGGCAGTGAAAGGGTGGGTTGATCCATCGTTTATTTCCAGTGTTTGTCATCCTCGAGTCACTGTGCTGTGAAAACATGAAAAAGCCAGATCCCCGTTGACTGCAGGGCAGCGAACTCGAGGGTCAAAGGCATAGCAACAAAACTAAATAAAACAGACAAAAAAAAAGTACTCCTGCACTGGAGGCAATGCAACAAGACATTTTCAGGAAAACACTGTTTTGAAGGAGTTTGAGAACATGGAATCACAGAATCCTAGACTGGCCTGGGTTGGAAAGAACCTTAAAGATCATCTAGTTCCAACCCCCCTGCTGTGGGCAGGGTTCCCAACCACTAGAGCAGCTGCCCAGGGCCCCATCCAGCCTGGCCTTGAACCCCTCCAGGGATGGGGCATCCACAGCTTCTCTGGGCAACCTGGGCCACTGCCTCACCATCCTCTGAGTGAAAAAATTCTACCTAATATCCAACCTAAATCTCCCCTCTCTTAGTTTAAAACCATTCCCCCTCATCCTGTCACTGTCAACCCCTGTAACAGTTGCTCCCCCTCCTGTTTACAGGCTCCCTTCAAGTACTGGAAGGACGCAATGAGGTCTCCCCAGAGCCTTCTCTTCTCTCTTCTCTCTTCTCTTCTCCTGGGGACCCCAGGCCTGGACACAGGACTCCAGATGGGGCCCTCACAAGAGCAGAGCAGAGGGGGACAATCCCCTCCCTCTCCCTGCTGGCCACCCCTTTTTTAATGCAGCCCAGGACATCATTGGCCCTCTGGGCTGCAAGCGCACACTGCTGGCTCATGTCCAGCTTCTCATCCACCATGACCCTCAAGTCCTTCTCCACAGGGCTGCTCTCAAGGAGTTCTTCTCCCAGTCTGTACAAGTACCTGGGATTGACCCAGCCCAAGCGCAACACCTTGCACTTGGCCTTGTGGAACCTCATGAGGTTCTCATGGGCCCACTGCTCCAGCCTGTCCAGGTCCCTCTGGATGGCATCCCTTCCCTCTGTTGTATCAACTGCACCACTCAGCTTGGTGATGTCTGCAAACTTGCTGAGGGTGCACTCAATTCCCTCATCTGTGTGGCTGATAAAGATGTTGAAGAGCAGCGGTCCCAAGACAGACCCTTGAGGGACACCACTGGTGACCGGCCTTCCCCAGGACATAGAGCCATTGACCACAACCCTTTGGCTGCAACCATGCTGGATACTTCATCTCTTAGGTCACTATCTCAAAGACAACTGAAACTTAGTAGTGATCCAAAGTCATTGTTACTGGACAACAGCTTGTTGCAGGCAGTAAATTGGTTCCAACTCCAGTTCCCATTGTTTGGGTTCCCCTTGCCACCAATCATGCCCAAGTTGAGGACAGTGCTTTCTGGCACAGAGGTGAGTGCTGCCATCTCCCCAACTGTGGCTGCTCAGGGGCACGGCTTAAGCTTTCCATGGGTGAACAGTCTCTTTCGGGAGCCCTATGTCCCTAGGTGCACTGTATCCACGGTGCTCCATGGCTTTAAATAGAGTTCTGGGTGTTCGGTGCCTCTTAAAAATAACACCCAAAGGCGATTTGAACAAGGCCCTGCTGCAGTCTGCAGGGCTCCTATGGTGCAGCTCACAACTCGACATGGCTGCTGGGGCTTGCAGAAGGCAGAGACGGTGTAGCACAAGCTAGCAAACTGGCACAGTGTGCCATTTAGCCCCATCTTTCCCATCGCTGGGCTGGATTCTCACCTCCAGTGACATGGTAGAAGTTCCCTTTTCCTTATAGGAGTCCCTCAGTGTTTCCATTTGTCTCACTAAAGACACAGTTTGGCTCTAGGTTTTTATTCTGTTCTGACACCTTTGCTTCCAAATAGGAGGACCATAAATTTAAAATTTTTCTTCACCATTTCTGCAGAGGGCACATAACCAGAACACTTTGGAGGCAGTCCTGTTAAAAACAAGAGTGAGGTGACGATGGATTAGAAAAGAGCCCCAGGGAAGCCTTTGCCGCTATCAGCATTCGAAAGATGACCAGCTGTTAGAGAAATCTCCCATAAAATACCCCTTAGTCTGCTTAGGACAAAGTGGGCTGGTCAAAGGTCATCGTAAGGATTTGCAAAATGTCCCTTCACCTTTACAGGCTAACCAGTCAAGAATATGAAGCAGAAAGTAGTGGGACTGGAGATGTTAAAAATTGTGCTGGCCCAGGAAGCAGAGCCATGCCAGTATGCCCACCCAGCAAGAGACCAGCATGTCCCCACTGTTCCTGCCCTTGGTGGCTGCACGCCCAGTGCTTGCTGTGTCCGTGGGGCAGGGGCAGCAGTGGTGGGAAACAAGGAACATCTCCAGCCAAGGCACCTTCAAAAATGAAGTTACAAATTTGGTTTAGGTGCATCTTGAATCCCTGCCCAACTGGCAGCCCCTGCCTAGGTGCCTGAAGTAACGCCTTTTTCCGCCCTAAGAGGAGGCTCTGCTTGTGGGGAGCAAATGTGTGACCGTGATTTAGGTAATTAACATGGCTGAGGGCTCATGCTTAGATCAGAGAGGGGAGAAGAAGGTAACAAAGGGTAAGAAACAATCTTTGAGCGCTGCTTCTTGTCATCAGGTCTTGGGGCTAATGCCTATGATCTTTCCCTACCTGCCTATGATCATTGCATTTACATTCCTCACCTGAAGGCACAACTGATTTCGGGACCCATTTATAAGCAGACAGTGCCTGCCTCTCTGAGGTGGGTACAGGGCATTTCCTCTGCTGTGAGAAGGCAGCTAGCTTTTCCAGCAGCATGTATGCTGCATGTTGGGCAGGAAGGTAGCCAGGCTCTGGCTGGAAGGTCCTCAGCCTGATGGCAGGAAGTTAACCCTCTCATCTTCCCCGCAGTTATTTCCAACACATGCTTAAGGCAGTATTAAAGGCACAGTTGCTTTACTGAGTGCAGCAGGCACTCAACTCCATCTAACTGAGGGGGAAACCGGCCGTGGTGGCCTCCCTGCACAGACACTGCTGCCGTTCTGTGGTGGGAGAAGAAAACAGCTAGAGTGGCCACCTGCCTGGGGTTTATTTGAGAAAAATCACCTTTCTGGCTCAGCTGCAGCCTTTCTGTGTGACGCTGACAGCTGGCTTGGCCCTGGAGTGCTACCCAGGTATCGATGGGTAAGATGCTGATGTGACGTGAGCTGAGCAGCACTGCCAACAGATGAGCTCTTGTGAGGCAAAGAAAAGGGCTTTTCTTTCTGTTCTATAGAAAATAATCTAGACAATATCTCGGAAGAAAATTCTGTTTCCATTAAATACGTGGGACAAACTTTTTCCATTTTGGAGTCTGCTAGGATCTGCTCAGGCTTTGGGTTCTTACATGGGAAGGAGCTCGGGAAAAAGAAAAGCATCTCTTGTCCGTGTTGACCCAGTACAAACTGTTCTTTGTTCCTCCTTCTCTACTCTTTGCCCCACTGCACAAGTGTCCTGTGCTCGGGCTACAAAGGAAAAAAAAAAATTTTGTTTTCTTCTTGCTTTAATTGTGCTTTCTGAGTGTTTGTGTATAACAGAAGGGCAGCACGCACCTGCTTGTGCAAACTTTAAACAGGCCCATTTGCTCTCGTGTTTAGTGAGAGATCCAAGCGATATCAAACGTGGGCATCTGTTGCTCAAAGGAAATAGTGGTGTCATCCTTTGCTCCTGCTCCTCCATCCGGTGTAGCAAAGCGGCAACCCACGCACAGCTGGAAATCCTGCCAACACAAGAGCAACAGTTGGTAGGTGGAATCCGCACAGTGCCTCACTGGGGTCTTTGAAATTGGACTCTTCCAGGGCTCCAGTGTTGTGTGACTTTTTGCTAGGCTGCCAGGCAGAGGTGGCTTTTTTTTTTTTAATGAAAACAAATAAAAAAGTCATCTAACTTCAAAGGATTCATTGTCAAAGTGCTTTCCATCTGTGTGGCGTTCTGTTTGTTATTTGCTTTTCTCTTCTGTTCCCGAGAGGTTAATTAGGACATGTATCCTTCCTGGGCTATTTTTTTACTGTAGAGAGGCTGAAAATTGCAGACCTGTTTTTATCTATGACAACATAGTCGTATGTCCTGAATTGCCGCTGGCAGAGCTGGAAGCAGCTTAGGAGAGCAGCCAATATATCTCCCTCCTGATGCAAAGTTTCTCCTTCAAGGGCAGTCCTTCTGTTTTAATCAATATGATATACAGGAGCTTTGATTACTTCCCTTGCTACTGCCCGTTTCTCTGTTATTCACAAATCCCACTGTTATCTGCAAACCCTGAATATTTTGATTGTGTTTATAGTTTTGGCTGTCCAAGGAGGTCTTATTCTAGTTGCAATTAATGTGTATTAAGATACATACATACAGGTTCATTTCACAGTTTGCTTTTAGACTCTGGACAGGCTGGGCTGCTCTGCCCCAGCATGGCTGCTGAGGACTGAGGGATTATATCCTTTGAGTCTTACCTCAAACAGTGAAGTTCAGCATCTCCTGATTCCATAGAAGCCAACATATTATCTTGCAGCTTATGGAGATGCTGGGTGAGCATCTAAATATATCTGCCTCGAGGCCCTGCTTAGTGCAAGGGCTTGTGCAATGTATTGTATTCACTTTTCTTTTGAAAGAAAGAAAAGTAGGGGTGGGGGGATTGGGGGAAGGGAGAAATCAAAAACCTCCAGAAAGGCCTGTGAGTCAGGAAGAGGTAGAGGTGGGTGAGCTTCCAGGCTTGGTCCAGAAGACTGGAAAATTCAAGTGGGCTTTGGTTTGAGTGCTTCATGTAGGGCAAGCTGTATGGTTTCTGCTCCGGTGGGGAAAAGAAGGCTTTTGTCTCCAGGCTGAGAAGGCTGCCATAATTTGCAACCTAAGTGTTGATTTTGTAACAGCAAACCCGAACTACAAGGACCCTCCAGGTGATGCTGCATACAAGGCCATGGAAGAGACCACAGCCATACTCACTGCCAGCCAGCTCCAAGTCTGGAGATGTCCCATGGGTAGCAGGTTGTCACAGTCCTACTAGCCGATGGCTTCTTCCTTGCTGGCCAAGAGAGAATTCTTATTTCAAGAGAAGGGGCTGAATCAGGACTACACGTGGGTATGTTTCTTAAAAGAGAGCAAAGGCAGCCTGTCAACAAAGAGAGCCTGGTCCATACCGAAATCTTAGAAGAGCGAGCGGAAGACAATGTCAGTGTAAGGATTTCTACAACTTCGTATCCAGCCTATAGGACCTACTTTTTGGCTCAATGAGCAACGTGGAAGATAAAGAGTGTTATATGTCCATTGAAAGGATTAATGTCAAGCATGAGGATTAGTTCTCTGCAGCTCAAGAGATTTTTTGCAAGCTTTCTCATTATCAGCTTTCTCCCTAGAGAATCCCCACAGTCCTGTACCATCCTCCCTGGGCAACACTGAGTCTCAGAGAGTGTCTCTCATTCAGCTATATTTCCTTTCACTCCTCCTCCTCCTCCAGCTATAGTCACTACTGTTCATCTGCTCTCCTGGCAAACTGGTCCGTGTCAGCACTCACGGTCCTGCTCCAGGCAAAACCAACCAGAATAACTCACAGCACCTCCTTACATTGGTTAAACTAACCCAGGCCTTTTTGCCTGAAGTGGATGAAGGTGTGCTCTGACTGGGAAGTCGGGAGAGAAATCAATTTGTCATCCCCTCTGAACCCACTGAGGAAAAGGCTGCTTCTGTATTCAGGCATCTGCACTGCCAAGAGCCAGGGGCAAGACACAGGCGTATGCCAGATGGAGAGCTGAGGGGATGTGACAGTGAAGGATGTGCTGACAGCCTTGAAATGCAAAGTGCCTGTGGCCTGACTTCACCCAGAAGCCTACGTTCCAGCAGCTGCGACTCTTTCGGGTTCAGGAGGTTTCTTGATTCTTGCTCTGAAGATATTTTTTGCCTCTCTGTTTCATGTGTGTAAGAAATAGTGAGGGAGGAGCGCAGCCACTGCTCGCTGTCGGAGACAGGGCGTGAGAGGGGCACCGCCACACTGGGTCCCTCCTGCCACACCTGCCCCACTGTCTTCAGCAAAGTCCTGGGGCTCCCCACAGGCTTTCCCCCAAAAAACTGAAGGCAGGGTGAGGAGGAGAGTTTGTGTCTTCATTTATTACACAGGTTTTAAAATATTGAGGTTTTTTTGATCTTCATACTTCCTACATTGCTATTTCCCATGGCAACTCCACATCAAGCCTCAGTGGTTAGGCTGATGCCAGGCAGTTGGAAACATTCGGACGTGCTGACCCATGTCTCTTTTCAAATGACACCACTGTCTTTGCGTACCTTGTCTGTAGGACCCCCCAGACTTTTAACCTGACCTGGAGCTGCACTGAGAACATACAGTTTATTTTCTGTCCCCACTGAGGTGGTGACAAAGCAATGAAATCTGAGAGCTGTGAAAAATGCATCTCAAGTTGAATAATCAAGAAAGTGTTAAAGGAAAGGTCCTGTTTTATTATGACCTATAAAGTACTAGGAAAAGGCCCCATTCATTTTCCCCAGTTTTATTTTTAATAGTTTACGAAATGGGTTGTTGCTGAGGTAAATATATGTGTGTATAACCTCAGTTTAAAAACTATTGTGCCCATACTAATGGCCCTTCTCAATGTGTGAGAAGAGTACGTGAAAATGCAAATTCGTCTGGATCTTTCTTGTCAGTTTTTCTTTTGCACGTTGCGGGAGCCCCATTTAATCTCTATCAACAACTGATTTCACCGGGGTTCTTAGCCTTGTCCTTCCTGCTTCTAATACCAGATTGACAATCCAGTCACAAATAGTTAAAAGCAATATTGTAGAGTGAATATAATAACGGCCAGTAACTGGGCAGCTGCCTGCTTAATCTGATTATCGGCCTGTGATGGCACAGTAGCCTGTTAACCTTGTTCTGACCAGCTTCCTGACACTTGTGGCACAGATGAAGTATGCTGTGGTTAGATGAGACTGATCAGTTCTGCTCACCAGGACAATACCCGGCAGCTGCTGTGCTCAGACTTTGTAGTCCTACAATTTAGCTGTTCAGATTGCTTTCCTCTGGCTGGAGGGATGACTGTCCTCTCCAAACATGTGTAGTTCGGTGTGGATGCAGTGACTTTTCTGTGGTGGCTCTCTGCAGATCTCTGCAGAGCCCCAGCTCATCCCCAAGAAGTACGGCTGCAGAGCAGGGGTGGCTTTGAAACACACCTGATGTGACCAGCAAATGAGCAATTTACCATCTCAGAGAAAAGCAGGACAGTGCTATGAGAAAAAGCAAACACAGCTCTGTAAAGGTATTCAGTATTCTAACTATATATGAACATGTTTTTGGGGTAGTTTTTTGGCCAGATTTTTTAAAAGTGGAAGTATTAGTCATGTAATAACTCAAGTACTCGGTGTTAGGTTGTTCACTGACGGTGGCAGCTGTGTTAGGCGGCGATAGCCTTTCTGCTGCAGAAGGAATGTTTCCCTTACTTGAAGCTTTGTGTATCTTAAGGACAGAAAGACTGCTACAATCGTCCTGATCTTCTGCATCACATTTTGGAGCATTTTCTTGCACACTGGCGGGCAGTGCCTTTGCTGGGGAGTGCGCCGGGTTGCCTGCCATTGGTCCTGTTGGTGCGGTGTTCTGAGCAGCTACGGGTATGTACATGGCTGATAAGGCAATGTGCTGTTGTGCCCTTCAGAGAGCGAAAAAAAAATAAATCTCTGCTAACCTTGCAAGCCCTCTACTGTTTACTGGAAAAGGCTAATAGGAAAAAAGGAAGGAGACCCAAAGAAACAAGAGCATTAAGATGAAAAGAAAATAATTACCTTGGATGGGATACGAAATCAAGGACAACATTTTTCCTCCCTGCTATTTATTTTTACTGTAGAGTACTGGGATAAGGAGACATTGTCCTCCTAATGTAGTCAAAACAAATGTCAAATCCTCAGTCTGACACTGAGGATGACTGATGCCTGGGCAGGAGGCTGGTCTCAGGCAGTCCAGATCACTTTTCCGTCCACATAAACAAATCCTAAATTCCCCCTCAATAAGCACACATCTGGGAATCAAAGCAAAATGCATGCAGAATAAAAATGCCTGACATTAGCAGCATAAGTTCTTCTCGTTGCCTAGATTAATCAGTAGAGCTGAGGAGGTACATGAAAGGCTGTGTGTGAGCAGGCATGGGATGGCACAGGAGGGGAGCGAGATGCTGAGCTTGGTGGGGACGAGCCAGGGGATGCACTCTCCGGGAAGGCAGTGAATCAGCCTTCGCCTGCTGGCAATTGTGGGAAAGATTTCATGGCCAAACATTCACACATGGGACTACCTAGCAGGAAGTTATACCACTGCCAGCAAACTAAATCCTTTTGAATGAAGATGAAGGCACAAAAGCCAAGAGAACTACTGTTACCTAATCACTTGTCTGACCTAAACTGCTCTCTAATTACAGTGTCGAGGTCCTGGCTGTCTTAGGAAAATGCTTACAGTCCATTACGCCTGTTCCAGGAGGAGCGGCGGTGCTGTGTATACAGCCACGGCAAGCCGAGAGGGGTATGAAGTCCCGCGAGACAAAGTGCAGGGGGGTCTGGTGCCTGCCGCCAGCTTCTCCTCCCTGCCTCTGCCTGGGGTGACACTGCCGGGGGCCCAGCAGGCCGTGGGGGGCCAGCCCAGCTGCCCTTCCCCTCTCCCCGGGGTAGGCCGCCTCACAAGATGGAGCCTCAGAGGGCCCAGGCATGGACAGGAGCGCTTCACTGCTCCCGTGACACGACATTAGTGCATGCTGGCCGTGCCAGGAGCAGGCAGCAGGCCAGGAGGCGGTTTTGCTCAGAAGCAGCCACCCCACGTGGTGGCACTGTTAATGTACACGGGCAGCACTACATCCCGGTAACGCCTCCCAGGCTGCACGGGTGGGGGCCTGGGGCCTGGGATGGAGCCTCTCATCTGGGAAATCCAGGCCAAAGCAGGACAAGCCTGACCTGATGGCCCCTCAGGGTGACATGAAACCCTGGCAAACTGGCACCAGGCTTCCCTGTGGAAACCTCTTTGGTTGTCCAGCTCTAGGGGAGGAAGCCCTGAATGGCTACTAGAGGCAGGTGCTAGCCTGGGCTAGCAACACTAGAGCCAGGGGGCTTCCCAGAGGCTGTGCCCTGGAGTCCCTTCCCTTCCCCATGGAGGGACCAGTCTCTGCCCTGTTTGGCCATCTGAGCCCTCCCATGGCGTCAGCAGGAGAGCAGCCGCCTGCTTCCTTGAAAGCAGAAAGGTTGTCTCATCACCCCGGGCAACCAGCCAGATGCTGCTCACATGCCGCAGCAGCATCGTCCAGGGGTCACAGTCGTGGGTCAGGTCTTCTTTGGGCTGAGCCCAGAGCTAGCACATAGGGAACCTACCACCCAAACAGGCGAAGAAGAGAGGGGAAACAGTCACAAAGAAATGCTAGGATTACCTGTTGCCTTACAAAGGGAAATGAATGGAATAGGATATCCCCTTGCTCAACTAACTCACCCTGGGAGTGGATGCCAGAACACCAGCACCCTGCCAAGGCAAAGACTTTCTAGGCTAGTCCTACAGTGTGAAATTATTTTCCCATCCCCGATATAAGTCCCTATTCTCTCTTCTGGGTGCAGGTTAAATTTAAAGATATGTTCTCTATTTTTAATAGCCTTCTTGGTCTTTTGCCAGGTACCTGCTTTTGCATTTCTCGGATGTTTCCTGTAGGGGTAGTCCTCAGTGATTCCTTACAACGACACTCATGAAACAGACTGTTAAATATGAATCACAGGTGCCATGAAGAATTCCCTGATATCGCTACCAAAAGGGAGGTGGAGGACGTAAGAGTTAAAGGGTGAAAAGCAGTATCATAGCAGAAGTTTGTTCAATCCTACATGTTGCAGGAAAGAATTTTGTTAATGTAGTGTTTCAATCTTTTGAGAGTATCCTTCTCCTGGAGGGATTTCTTGGAAATTCTTTGGTAAATCTTTGCATTTGTATCTCTGATACAGATGATTTGGAAACTCTAGCTCCTGCTTCAGAACAACAGGGCTGACCCGAAGCATCAGTTTAACTCTATCTTTTATTTGGGGTAGGACTGATGCGAGGTAACAGCCTGTAATAACATGCTGGACAGATGTTGTCTTGACCTGGTGATTTTAGATTGCCTGATGTTAATAGCTACTTCTTAGCTTTCCTGTTGCCTAGCTTCCTGTTTACTTACCATTTGCTCTAAAGTATCTTAACAGACCTGGTCTGGTATCAATTTATTAGCTCCTTCTTCCTCTGTACAGAACAGAAAAAAATTGTGTCCTCTTGCCTTAGTGATGAAGACAGGAAATTTGTCATGATGGACTAATGCTATTGCTAGGATCCCTTTCACTCTTGGAAAAAAAATACTTTTACAACTTGTTTTGCTCTTTTAGAGTCTCCAACTCTGGTTGCCATAGGATTCTCCTGATTTTCTTTTTCTTTATTCATCCACTTTCTATGCTTTACAATCTGGACTAACTGTATAGGACAGAAATTTATACTCAAATGTGTTCCTAAACTGGAGTTTTTGTCTCATGGAGAAATTAGAGTACAGACATCTGTCTTTTAAATTACACCGCTCTGCTGGTTAGAGGCCAACTTAATATGAATTGCTATATCTCAGTGCTAGTCGCAATTTAGCCATTACTAAGGTCAAACTTGGAAAGAATTGACTGACTTAAAAATAAAGCTTTGGAAAGAGGATTAATAAAGAAAAATCCCATGTTCATGCCATCCCAGCAAGTCCAGCCACCAGCATTTCAAACAGCTCCACTACAGCCTGACTTCTGCCAACATCTGCAAGCTCAGGGGAGCACTCCCTGTTTATACCACTACATTTTTACAAGCTAACCCAAAGGAATGCCTATACGGTTCCCTAGTCAATCTTAAGAGGCTTCTAACAACACCCTGTGTAAATAGACACTCAGCTGTTGCCAAAGAACCCAAATCGATCAACCCGGTGGCCATGTAAGTGCAGAACAAGCCCGTGCTAAGTGTTTGTGCAACATCTCATGCAAAACTGTAAGTGTAATACAAACAGTAATGAAGCTATTTCGTGGGCATTAGCACCAGCTTCTAAAAAATGAACCCATTGGACTTTGGGGACATTTTGTTTTCAGATCCAAATTTGCCTTGGTTTCATATGAATTTCCAAGCCAGTGAAAACTACCTTTTGTCTTCAGTTCAACTCTGACTCACACCTGTGAGACACGTGTGTCACCAGAACTGATTCAGATCCACCTGCATTTGAGCAGGGCAGTTCTGGGGGATCTGAGCACACACTGCTGAGAGGGGAAACCCAAACCTTATCGTGTGTAGGATATTCCTTTTCTGCACAACCCCTGTTGTTGTGCAGCCACATGCAAAGAAACGGGGATCACTGCTGCTTCCCTCTAGATCTGCTCCTACACCTGCTGCTACACGGGTACATTTCATCTGGACGCTGTTAACTCCGCCTAGACTATAAGCAAAGATGGATTCTCTCCCAGTCAGCAAAACAGGGAAAGAACATTTCACAGGCATAAACTGTCCTGTACTGTAACCCAGACCTTCTCCTTTTGCTGGACAGATGAGAGTTTTTTGGTGAGACATGCTGGGCAATGCTAGACCAGAGAGGATTGCAGGTGTGACTAGAGCTGCTGGGGTTCAAATTCCTGTTCTGTTTTGTGGCACAATCATGCATTCTGCTGTTGGCCCTGCTGATGCTCCCAGCAGCCTTTGGCCCATCAGAGACTCCTAAGAATCTGTGTTTATGTTTCAAGCAATTACGGGCTCCACCATGTCTAGGAACAGCTTGGGCAGAGCATGCTTGGAAGAAAGGCTCTTCTGTGATCAGACATTGGCAAGTTGTTAAGGTCACTTTGAGAGCCAGGCACTCCTGTTGAGGTGGTGCATGGCTGCTGGGGCTGGGGTTGTCTCCCAGGTAGAGAATCAGCTGCCCGCCAAAAGGCAGCCTGGATACAGGGCTGTCGCACCTCCCCAGCCCCCGAGGGGTGGTCCTGGACAGATCCAACTGTATAAAAGGTGAGCACGACCACCTACTCTTTGTCGACCCATCACCCCATAGAAAAAGATTTCTGCCTGAAGACAACACAGTGCGGGAATGAGGGGTGGTGATCTCTCTATGTCTTTGTCACTGTCTTTCTGCCCACCTCTTTCCTATCTTTCAACTCTCTCCTACTCTGTCTTCTGTCTGGTTTTTACCTCCAGATGACTGAGGGTTATTTGGTGCTTGCTTAATTGATAAATGATATCTGGTGATAACTGATGTGTGATTTGGTGCTTGACTCTAAGCAGTTGATCCATTATGTTTTAGCAGTTGCTGAGGTAATTGTGTTGTATTGTTCCTTGAGTTATTGTCTGACTCCACCCTAGTTGGTGCTCCTTTTTGGGGAACCACAAAAGACCTCTCTGGACCGTCCACTGTGGGGAGACAGTAAGAGAGATCACTTTGGATTTCCATGCAGAGAGGTTTACCTTTTTTTTTTTTTTCTGAATGACCTTTCAGGAGATGTTGAGGGAAGGTGGCTGATAGAGCAATATTACGGAGCTTGTAATTGCTTATACAGCTTTCCAACCTACCTGTATCAACAACAGCATGATGGAAGAGCGGCAAGAGGTCAGATGCTCTCTAGAGTGTGGCAAGGAAGGGCAGGGATGCACGCAGGGGTAGAGAAGGGCTCTTCTGACATTGCATGCATAATCTAATCTAGGCCGTAATAATTTCCTACTGGCTCAGCATCAGTCACATTGTTAGCCTAACACTGAAATTAGATCTTGCCTGTCAGTGACATTTGCTTTCCTATCTGGACCATCTCTGTACTGCAGTACTTCCTGGCTCAATTCACGTGGGACCAACAATCCCAGTTATGTCTATCCAGACGTAGCAGAAATCTTTTACTGAGCACTCCCTGCAGACCAGGGAAACCATCCGAGTGAGTGTTTCAATATGCCATTGCTCTCTTGTGTAAAATAAGAACACCACCATGTTACAGCTGGGGGTCTTATTCCCTTCCAACTCCCTGCATCACTCACAAACAGCAAATACTAAAAAGATATGTGAAGCATATCCTTTATCTAAATCCATACCATATCTGTGTCTATACTGTGTGCAGTCCAGCCGAGACAACTGAGCTGCTGGGCCAGATTCATTCAGCTGTTGCTCCTCTTCCTCTGTCAGGCTCTAGGAAAGAGAAATGCAGTATTCCTGGCTCCTGCATCAGACCTCTGGTCATACAAGCTTGTACCGTGATCTTATATATTAAACGTTGTTTAGCCAGCACATTTCTCAGTTAGGAAGCCTCAAAGTGTTCAGAAGTTGTGGCAAGGAAATGGGAGATGCGCTTTCTTTACATCAGGGCTAGCAGAGCCACCGCACTAAATATGCCGCAAACAAGGAAGTTGGCCCTTTTCCTCATGCACCCCAAATGATGGGGCATTAAGGGGACCTTGCAATAACCAGGGAGTTCTTCACACTTCTGAAAATGAGAGGAACCCGGAGAAGCTTCTGTGTGGGTCATAAATTTCTGCTGAGCGTCCTGTGCTTCCCAGGGTGCAAACTTCTCACTGTCTTCACTACTGACGGTTGCACCTCAGGGGTGGGAGTTGGAGCCCCGGGTTGAGCATCCCGTCTGGCCCCAGGAGGGCTGCAGCTCCCAGGGTGCTGTCTCTGGATCCAGAAAGAGGAGATCCTTCACTTCAGGCACAGCCAGTCTGGTGTCTGACTGTAAATGTATGAGCTATCACACCGTGACAGGGATTCATCTTCTCTTAGCTCCAGACATTTCCAGTGCCGTTGTTTCCACTGAGGCCACTGTGGGCTTCCTTCACATTTGATGGAGAGAAATAGGCACTTCTGGGGATTTAGCTTATCCTGAAGCAGACATTTAAAACATCAGATGAACCTTAGAAGTACTTTCTAGGAGAACTTTATCCTTGAGCATATTGAGTCATTGAAAAGGCTGAATTTTGGATAACCTCCAAATTCCAGATTACCATTTAAAAATATATCATTTTAGAAAAACTTTTTAATGTAAGCAAACATTCAGTTCAGCCATTTTAGCAAATACAAAATTACTTAATTCACAGATTTTCAAATACCAGCCAGGTTCCTAGTTAGGAACTGCACTCTATAGATTATCTTCTCCTGACATCTTGTTGCCTTGCATTTCCAGAGGGTTAGAAGAGGTAAGACAGGTTCCTTTCTTCACCTCTTACCTAATCACAAAGCCGTTTGTGGTCAAGACCATTTTTAAAGGTGTCTGATTAAGGACCTCAGACAAAAGGTATCTGATTAAGGACCTCAATTCCAAAAGAATTCATTTAAGATCTGGCACTCAGAAAATTCAGTTTTAGCTTAGGTCTTATTTTCCTATGAAGGTTTTAGGATCCTGGTTACTTCATTCCCTCCCACCTAGTACTTTTAATGACTTGCCTGCTTCTTGTTACATTTCCTCTACCCTGTATACAAACTCATCACTGTGAGATAGCACCAAATATTTTGTGAAAATATTAAAAAAAATAATTCTCACATATGCACATAAAACAAGGCTTTCATTATGTGGTTTTTTTCATGATCTGGAGCAAAAAGAGAGGAACCCTGCTTTCAAAATAGGTGTTAAACCAGAAACATGAGTTAAACTCTCAGACCTTTAGGTGGCATAGGCACCATAGGTGGTGTAACATTTTACTTTAGCTGGGAATTTACATGCACAATGCAGTTCTATGGCATTTTTCCTACAAATTACAGCAAATTTTCATCATCAGGATATATCAATCTGACTTCTGTTATTTATTTCTTAGAATCTTTTTAACAGGCAGCTGGAGCTAAACTGCTGTAGTCCTGCTAGGGGACATGTATTGATCTGGGCATTCATCTATTGATATCTCCTCTACTGCCAAATAATCCTCTCTGTCTGCTTGTCCTCATCTACTTTAAATTCTGGAAGCAGCCTGGAAATTTCACACACTGCCCATTATGATAATGGCAAGTATTGATATGCTAATTGTCCAGGACAGGAATGGAAGACCTGGGGACAACATAATCATCTTGCTGTTCTACACACTGTCTATGATTACTTATTCTGAAATCATTAGCTGAAAATATTGACATGCTAGGTAATGAAAAAAACTCACATCAAAGAAAAAAAGATTACTTTTTGAATTAAAAAAACCCCTGCAAATGCAATGGATTTCTAATGAGTCCCTCCAGAAAACACGAGTAATCAGAAGGTCAAGTGTAATAAAACTGTGACCTGAGTGAGGAAGGGGTGGGGGATGAGGAGCTTGCAAACAAGAACTCTGTCTGGCTTTGTAGCTAGAAAACTGTAACTATAGAACTGCCAACTTTATAGGTACATTTATAAATATGTAAAATGGAAAGGATGCCATTTTTTTGGAAAATGCTTTTATTTTGCAATTGAATTTGCTAGTGTAGCCCTCTGCCATTCCACAGAGTAGGACGAAAAGGTAAAACAGACATCAGAACTTTCCAGCAGCATTTCTGGTTTCAAACTTTGTCCTTCGTATCAAAGTACCTGGAATTGGGAATCTGCTTGGCTTGAGCAAGGGATGTGGAATTGTCTAGACCAACTGGGGCAACCACATAGGTTGGGGGTGGGTGAGGCTGGGAGTGGGAAAACTGCTCTGCAAATGCTCCAGCTGAAATTTAACATATCTCAGAGTAAAATGGGGAGAAGGGAAACCAGCTGCGTGCCGCCTGAGCAATATAACTCCTGGGTGGGATCCTGCACCTTTTGTGTTATCTGGGGGAACATCGATGTCACCAGCAATACTTGCAAGTTGCTGTCATGGTCAGCAGAGTGATGAGCTACGCCCCTTGCCCTGCTGGCAGGCTGTGCCCTGGGACATGCTGCTACTGCCATGGCATTACAGGCTCTTCCCATGGCTTGGGCAGTTGGAAGAACTCAAAACTGAGTGCATCCTGTTGTGCTACCAGTAGAGCACCACCACTGATGTAATTTCTGCTAAGGAAGGGCAGGACAGGACTGGAATTGTGAAGCCCAAGGTTATGCCTGTGGCACAAAAGGAGGGAAAGGATTTTTGCCCCCCATTTCCCCTGAGTTCCAAAATCACAAGCAAAGTGTAGGCAGGGGGTAGACAGAGGAAATCAAGCAGTGATGAGCCATAAAGAGTGGCCGAGGGTCTAAACATGCTCTCAGAGTGTGGCGCAGTCTCCTGGAGCACAGCACGGCAGCCCCGTCACTGCGTGTCAGCAAAAGGGGAGCTAAGCAGGGGACACCAGGATTTACTGTGCAATGGAGAACAGTCCCGTGTTACCCAGGGTATGGACAAACTGACCTTGCAAGCCTTTTCCATCTTTGGTTTCTGAGTCCCAAACAGAGCATGCTGTTACAGCTGCACCTCAGGCCAAAGGGGAGCTGCGCGGCAGGGGGCTCTTTGCAGACTGTGCAAGAAAAGAAATGAAATGAATGGGCCAGAGGTTCAAGGCCTTCCCTTTCCACATCACAACAGAAAAGCCAGCGGTCATTGTAGAGCAAGGAGTTTTGTGCATTTGCTAACGGGCTGAGCCCATGGCCTGACAGGAGAGGAGGAAGAGGATTTAACACTTAAGCTAGCTTAATTTGTACTAGCAGAACATCCCAGACTGGCTCTATCATAACATACTCTTTCTGGATGCTCATTAAAACCCTTTGCGCACACAGAATATAGAGCAGCTCAAACCTGCAGAAAGCAGTTCTATACTATTAACTGTTCGAGTGCCACAGGCAGCTGTGAGCAGTGAGCTCCCGGGACCGCAGAGGCAGGCCACGGTTGCCAAGTGGGTGCCTGAACCCAAGCCTGGCGCTTCTGGAGCTCAAGGCAAGGTGCATGAGTTTGCGGGGGTGTTTCCTGTTACTGTAGGCTCCGGAGGCCATGGTATGCATGGGCCAGGGGAGGCTTGTCTCACTCGCTCTTTGAGCTTCTTCATAGTTCCGTTTGCTTTTTTGAGAAGGCTGCCAGTGTAATTGCACATGCCTGAGAACTGTTCCTTACTTTTGATTTGATCTTTATGTTTTCAACTGGCGTAGTGATGAGGACCACATCAATGCACACAGTTAATAACCCTTTCCATGTTCAGATATTATGAGAGAAGCATACGAGTAATATCAGGGAATCTGAATGCCTCCTCCTTTGAAAACTGCTCTCCAACCCTGTTTTTTAAAGAGAATAAAGTTGCAATAGTCAGGAGAGCTTCAGGCTTGACGCAGAGCTAAACACCAAAACACTGCAAAGCCATAATGGAGATGAATTCTAATGGTAGATGGATATAGGCTGATATGCTAATTTAACTTGATAGATATTAATGACAATGACAATTTTTTAAATATATTTGGATCTACATTTATTGTTTTGCTGCAGTATATTAAAAATGGGATTATTAGTTTGAATCCGTCAAAAAGCTGTTGCTAAGCACAGCTCCAAACTCCCTTGCTTGCCAAGTGGCAGTTCAGTCATATACAAAGTATTACAATATATTGTTACAATTTTTTATCCTTAATTAACACAGTCCCGACTTTTCATCATCATTAATCCTGTCACTGGGCATGACACATATTAATGACTAGAATTAATTTTTTGCAGCACTATTTTCAGATTGAAACAAGCAAATTTAGATTGGATGTAGAGGCATTATTACGTTTTGCTCCTTTGCCTTAAACCAGGGTGAACTCCCTAAAAAATCAACTTCTAGCTTATGAGAGTGATTGTGAAATTAAATATGAGTTGTACACTGAACTGGTTAGAAATAAGAAATGAAAAATCTGAGCTTCAGCTTACAACATGCTGACCATTGGCACCTCCTAGAGAGGTCAGGTTCTCTTGGAGATGCAGATCCCTTGTGGTGTACTTACAAACAATCCTTTGTCCCCCAGCGTAAGAACCAGCACGTCTGCCAATATGAATGGAAGACACTGTCATCTACAATAACCTAAAAACAGCACTCTTTAGGTTAATAATTGTCAGAGATTAGTTCGATAAACCTCTGGATAATTTTTTCATAGGAAACCCTTTGTGTCATTCGTTATCTTTCATCTGGGCATCTCACAAGAATATTTAACCAAAAAGGCGTTGTATCCCACAATCCTGGTGGCAGGTTTGCCTTACAAAGGTTAAATGCCCGCCCCCTTGGCAGTGCAGTAACATGGAGAGGGAACTTTATGCCAAAGCCAGATATCTTCACCCCTTTTCTACTGTCATCAGACAAACCTCGATGCACAGTTTGCTGAAAGAGCACCTGATTTATTCACAGATTTGCCACTAAGAAATCTCTAGGCAGGACAGAATACAGGTATGATGTGGATGGAGACAAAGATTGTGTATCTCTTAGACCTAACTCAGCACCCACATAAGGCAGTACTCACGCAGAGCATCCCCAGCTTCCTTAGTGCTTCCATTATATCTGTCCCGCAGAGTGCAACTCTGTGTGCTGTCCCATGCAGTTTCATTAAATGGATTGATGATTTCATTTCAAGATAGGACAGAAGGTGAAGCTGCATTTGGAAATTAAAATCCAACAGCAAAACCCCACATCTTTTAGAAGTGTTAAGGAAGTGCCACAAACTTTGGCTAGTAGCAATTGTGCTAATATAAAGGAGCCTTCTCTGACAAGCTTGGCTCTGAAGAAAATTTCCCTTTCTAGCCTTTAGCCCTACTGCACAAAGCTACAAGTGGCTTTGTTGTAATGGAACCTGCCAAGGCCGCAGGCAAAGCACAGGGCTTCATGACTCCAGCATAATTTACTATGAATCTAACAGAAGCAAGAAAATAATATTTTTTTCAGAGTATATTGCTTGTTTGTTCTGATCATCATCTGGTACCCTGAATTACTGGTAGCCATTCAGAATCTAGCCACATTCGGAGCAACCTGAAATTATTTACTTATCCTTGGAATACCTTTGTGGTGTAGATGGCCTGTAGTTTCATCAAGAGTCAAAGCATGGGTTGACAAGAGTGACTTGCTCGAGGACACACACAGTCTACAGCAGAGCTGGGATCACATCTTCCTCCCAGGAACAAAACCAGAAATGCACCCTGGTGATACGAAGGCAGTTAGCATGAGGGTAAAGTGAATCAGAGTGCGTACCGTTGATCTGAGGTGTGTGGTCCCATGTGGTTACAGATACCCAGACCTCTTGTCTGCTGGCTAATCTAGTTTGAAGTTTGCTAGTGTTCACACATACCCACTCAGAATCAGCAGTGCACCTACATGTCAGATAGCTAAAACTAGGATTTAATCAGATTATAGGACAGGCTGTGGTGATCAGACAAAGGGCTTGGCTACACTTGGCCAGTCTCTTTCATCCCCTTTTCCCTTTATTTTCTCATTTTTTTTCCTCCACTATCCATCTCAAACCTTCCCTCTCCCCTCCTTTGGTCTTTGTCCTGAACACTGTATAGTCAGTCTTGCACATTCCCAAAATGCCGTTCCCATTGCATCCCTTAATGTGTCCTGTACCATAGGCAATAACGACCTTTAGTTTGCAAGGGTTTTTGGTTGACTTATCTTGGTAGATTCACACAAGGGAACAAGGTCTCATCAGTCGGTTGCTGTGTGCCCCATTTTCCCTGACGAGGTTGCTGAGCTTTCTGTGCCTTTGTTCTCCCTGCATCTTTGTGTTCACAGGGATTGCACTTCTAATCACGTAACCCAACACCCACAAGGTAACGAGGAAACACTCTGGACCCTTTATCCTGTGCTGACTGAGAAACTGAGGTGAATAAAATGTTTTTACAGCCTGAGAGCTTCCCGCTTCATCTTAGCGAACTAGAAGATCTTGCTTTTTGGTAACTGCCAAAGAGGCACCCATCCGCCTTGCTTTGCCTCGCAACCCCTGCTGCGGCAGGTAGTCAGGGTGAGCTGGCTGGAGCCTGCTGAGCTGTGAGATGGGTTGGCATAATGGGAGGGCAGCAGCTGGGGATCAGCGTCCTGGCAGGCAGAGTAAGTTCCCCACAGCCAGGTCCCTCAGGGGCCAGAAACCCCTCCTCCATCTCAAACCCCCTCCTGGAAACTAGTGCCCAAGCTGACTTCTGTGCAAATTAGCTATCAGGGGTTAAAATACCACTAAAGAACTAACAGAAGCTAAATCTAGATATTCAAATAAGTCTTATTTTAAATAAAACATTCAATTTGTCCTTCCAAATGATGTGAAATCCCTATCAGTAAATCTCCTCAAGCTCCTCTGACTACATTAAACACAAATTGTAAAAATTCTGCTTGAAAGAGTATTTTTGCACGGATTATCTGAGCACAGTTTCAGAAATCATTTGCCAGCTTTTTACTTCTATAAACTGGCTTTAATTCTTAGCTAAATTGCCTTCTGCGCTAAGCTTTCCTCTTCAGCTATTAAACACATGCGGCAAGCTTTTTAGAGAGTTAAACTTTATCCTGCGCGTATGCAGATCTACTTACATACTTGACACACAACGGAAAGGTACCACTTCCCGAGCAGGCAGCGGTTTTCCCATAAAGGCAGAATGGCTCAAGCACTAGTGTGGGTTTTTTCACTCCTGGTCATTATACACTGAAAACCAACTTCAAACAAGGCCTGCTCCTTCTCCCATTGATACCGAGTGGGGTCAGGTTTTCAGAGCTTTACAGGGATGTCAAACCCCACAGGCTAGCTCTGATTGACTGTCTATCAGGAAAATGTCTCATCTTCCAGGCAGGGAATGAAAGGGGCACGGGGAACATTTCTGTGCCTCATGAAGGTCCAGCCTGTCCACAGGCTTCTTGTGTGACACACCAATGCCACCGCAGCTCTCGGCGCTCCCCAAAGCTCGCGGGAGCTGACTGATGGGCAACAGCCTGCCGAAAGCCGAGGCAGCAGCCAGGCGTGCTGCCGCGATGCACTGCTGGGCGCCAGCAACGGCCTCCCGGTGCCCCCGGCCGGGCTGGCAGCGCCGTGCACGGCCCGCAGGGCTGTCCCGCCCGGCAGCTCCCGACCCGCGCGGCCCTCTCCCGAGCAGGGAGCCCGGGAAGCCCCCGCTCGCCTCCCCGGCCGTCTCCCGTCCCCTCGTAGCGGCCCGGCCCCAGGCC
>VZTO01007281.1:0-32371 GCA_013400615.1 Syrrhaptes paradoxus | reverse complement strand
AAAAAAAAAAAAAAAGTAAAAATGCACCTTTCATTCATATTTGAGATAAAATGTTATAAGCTTACGGTCAGTCTACAGTGTCTGTACATTGGGAGACAAGCAAGCTCCATACTAATTTGGATGAAAAATATTCATATTGGTACTGGAATATGTTTGTTGTAAAAACAGTAACTTGCATCCTACTTCCATTTCTATGCGGATTATCTAACAGGTGAGGAATAAAATGTCTCCCTTTGCTATAAATCTGGTGGACTCTCATAGGGAGATGATGGTTTGTTAGGCAGAAATGATGAAATGAGCTCAGGTTCAAGCATCTCTCTGCTTCACTAGTGAAGGAAGGCTTAATACAAAAGTAATTTATTACCTGGGGACAGACTTTGTTTTGTGACTATTTTATTTTCTTTTTTTTTAAATTTTATTTTTCCAAACTCTGAAATCTGGCCAGAATAGGGTCTGTGGTGTATCGTGTCCTGGGGTTGTTCTCTCTGTCTGTGGAAGCAGAACCACAGTCATGGAGCAGGCCTGACAAGTCTGTAGTGTGGGTTCTGTGATGATAGCAGTGCTCTCCATTTCAGTATCTTGTCTGCTGTGGAAGCTAGTGATGAGTTTTATGAATTAGTAGCCATTAGTATAATCAGAATTTTTGAGTGGGAGCTCATGGTTTAAAAAACAAACAAACAAACCAACAAAGATGAAAATTTAAGCAAATAGCTTAAGACAAACAAACAAAAAAAACTTGGCAGACACCCCTGCAGGAAGCATTTAACTAAAAGAGTATTTCTGGTAATGAAACTTCTAACTTACATGATGAATGGAGGTTTGTGTTTGCTGTGGACTGAGTGTGTGTCCAGATACTTGCTTATTGGTCGTGTAGAAATTTGCTAAACTACAGTGAATTGATCATGTGTTGGTATTTTTTTTTCATGCAGCATCTTGTGCTAGTAAAACAGCCGGATCCAAAGGCACTTTTGAAACCTTACCTTGCATGCAGTGGTGGCTATCAGGACAGGAAAGTCCTCTTAAGGGAGAAGATGGTGTAATGCTGTTTGGTTTTGGTGTATGTTTGTGTTTTAATTTGCACATGGGAAATGTTGAGGCAGGTTTTTAAATTGATCCATTGGTCTCTCTGCTTGTCTTGCCTGCTGCACAGATCTTGGTTGCAAAAGGAGCTTGTGGAATCAGATACCTAGTATAGCTGCAGCTTAGAGAAGCACGTCCTCTTTGGAGGTTTGAGAGAAATAATAGGTAATTCCTGATAGCGTGAGAAATGTGTGGAAGGACTGGGAGGGTGGCTGGTGAGAACCTTCTCTGTGATCCTTAAGCCTTCTTCCTGCCGTGGCCTGGACAGCTGTGACCTTGGGCACAATTCAGACTTGTCAAGCGAATTTGCTTTTTGTGTGTAAACGGTTGTGTAAGTTGCTGTGTCACAGTGTGTGACATGTCATGGTGAACACGGAGCTCCAGTAATGAGCGGAAGGTGCTGTGCTGTGAGACTTGGCTAAAATGATCCCTATACCGTAAGAAGGAGCTTTTAACCCCCAGGGTGGGATCATTTAGGATTAGGGGCTGATGGACTCACAGGTGGTCTGGGGAGGTCCTGATACTGTGTCCTCTTAGCCTTGAAGTTGCAGTTTTAAAATGAATTTAGTGTGTCTCAGGCAGCCTGTGAGGCTTAGTATATTCAATTTGGGGATGTGTATAAGCTGAATATGGTTGCAGTGTGCTGTTGTGTTATGAAATAGTTTGTTTCAATGGGACCAAAAATACACTTTTTCAACTTTTAGTGCTAGATTTCATATTGGTCTTTTTTTTTTTTTAGTGGGGATCCTGATTTTTTAATTTTTTTTTTAAACTAAAGGAAAATCCCCAAGTGCTACACCTGGCTATGAGTCTCTGTTGTCAGGATATTACCTTTCATCTGCTTAGACAGATTATTAGTCCAGACAGTTCCTGGGGAATGTGATGGGAGAGATTCCTACTTCAGGGTTCTTTTATTGAAGATTTTTAGATGGAAACAAATTACACCAGAGGGGATAGTCTGTGTTGGATGAAAAGTTCAATTTTAAGTAACGTTTTCCTGTGGGGATTGATCTCTGGTTTTGATAAAATGCAGTAATGGTTACTCTAGCAAGTAGGTTGTGGTCCCATTAAAAATTAAGATGTGAATTCTGGCTACTAAGTATTACTTTGTGCTCAGATTCCTTCATTCCTTGGAGTCCTTTTTCTTGCCTTATGTATTTTGCACGAATTTATCCCTTGAATTGTTCCCGAGTCAGATGACTGTTATAGCTCCAGACAGAATGCAGTTGCCAGCCATATCTGTGTCAACTGAAGACTTCTCTGCTGGGCAAAGCTGCCCAGGGTCTTAGTGCTGCAAGATCTGCTCCAGGTTGTGTTACTGATCAGCAGGATCACTTTGGGCAAGATCTGTTTCTTTCCCCACTGAATTATCTTCCTTTTTTACCTGTTTAATCAGCTTTATTTTGATACCAACTCTTTCTTCTCATCTTTCCTTTGTGCTATTAGTGCTACTCTAATTTTGGTCAAGAGCTATATGCTACAAATGACAACAGGCATATCTTTCTACAGTTCAAAATAGCTCTTTGCCTTGAAGAAATGTTCTGGCTTGCTTGTAAGAGTTGGATGCAAGATGAGTCAATTTTTCTTGATGTGATGAATTTTTCTCAAGTATTCCCATTTTTCTCTTCTTTTTGTTGTTGTTACAGTAAAGTCATTAAGATTCTTCAAATGGAGGAGTTTTGGGGTTAGAAAAACATGAAACCTGATATAGACACACAAGTTGATATAATGATAAAAATCCATGTATTTGGTAAGTTGCACTTTTTTCCCCCTTTTGTAAAGCAGGGCAAGAGTTGCTTGTCTAGGGTGCTCTTCCCTGTTGTGCAGTCCTGTATTGAACCTGCTAATTAATGGCTGCTTCAGCGGGAACGTGATCATTGCTCACACATGGCTACAGAAGCTGATAGTTCAGCTTGTGGTTTTGAGTTTGGAGGCTACAAAATACACTCTTGGGACTCGTAGTCTGCTGCTATTCTCCTGATGTAAAAAATAAGTTATGTCAAGGGCTATTAAATGTTTCTGCTGGTCTTTCCATAAGCTTACGTAAAATTCTACAGCTAAAAATAGCCATTATTTCTCACATTGTGAGTCCCTTGTCAAATTCAAATTTCTTTCCCTGTCTTTCTTTGCCTGTATTCTTGTTCTCTTGTTCTGAAGCTGCATGCTGGTGACTTAGGCTTCACTTGCTTCTTTCCATACCTGATTTGCCTTACCTCCCTTCTCCTTGAATCTCAGTATCCATTCCTGTTTATTTTTTCCTTTGTGCCTCATTACCTCACCTGAAATTTTTCCCCTAAATGCTAGGCTTGTGTGCTTCTGTAGGCCAAACCTGCAGCTAGGAATTGTCGTCTTTCCCTTGCCTCTATCTATTGCAAGTGTCCTGCGCCACTCTGCTGCCTCCTTTGGTTGCAATCTGGTGTCCCAGTTTGTATCGCTGTTCTGGAGTGAGAGTGCCTTTCTGCTACTTTGTGGTCCACCTTGTCTTTCTTCTTGATTCGGTCCTTGCATTCAATGGAGTAGGAAGTCACTGATATAGGAAACTTTGATGCATAGGACAATCCTATGCTGCTGGACTTGCTCTTCAACCTGTCCTTCCCCCCATCAGTGGCTCCGCTGTGCTGTGCGTTAAGGGCCAGGTTTGGGCTATATGGAACTTCTGTAGCTGAGTTTGGACGGTGGTATTAGTTTAGAGCAGACTGCTTGAGATCAGGTCTCCCTAGGTTCTTGATACAGTTTTACAAGGGAGTTATGCATCTTGAGCAAATTACTCAAATTTTCAGGGATCATTTATGAAGTACAGCTAATATTTACTTGGAACACAATGGAAGGTATGCATGTATAAGTGGCTAAATAATTTGTGAATTTGGGGACTGCTAGACTGATTTAAAATATGCTGGAGTAGTTCCTTGTGGTGTTAAATGCACAGAGCATCTCAGAGTAGTACTTCACATCACCTGCCAAAGCATGTTAGTTCTTCATGAACAGATAAATTGAGAGTCGGTACTCGCCACCTTCAGAGGAAGCACATTGCAGTCAACGAACTTCAGAAGTAAAATAACTCCTCTAACTTGCTAATCAGTCTCCTGTCCATGGCACAAGTTGCTCTTGTGGCTAGGGTCAAACCTGAAGAGCTGGGTGGAATGGCACACTGCTAAAATGGTCTGACTGGACCATGAAGTGCGTGCAGTTTTGTCTGGAGGAGAATGACTGTCTACCAGAAGAGTTTGGAGCTCTGCTGCTGATTTTGGTGATAGGGGATTAAAGCTTCCACTATAAGAAACGTGTTTTACAAGGAGTTGGCATTATGTAAACCAATTTAGAGCTTTTCTGGTTTGGGTAACTGGAAAGACACAATACAGATGCTGCGATTGAGATCTGCTCAGGCTGGCAGAATGCAAACCATGCTTGTGAAATCTGCAAGAATTGCACTTACTGCTCAATCAGTTCGAAAAGACTAAGCCATTAAAATAATTAGGCATAATTCAAAATTGTCTAACAAGCAACAACAGTGTGTTTGTGGTGTTTGCTCTCTATTTAAATTTGAAAAAGGCTTTTTTTTTTTTAAGACAAGCTTTTGAAAGGTGCAAAGGAGGTGGAGAGGAACAAAAAATACATGTGGCTGATGTTAGTCACAATAAAGTGCTGGCTGCATTTCAGATACCTGATTGTGGGCAAAATAAAAGCCTACATGGAGTTACAGGTAGAACTGTCGAAAAAAAAGAAAAAACAACCCAAAACCACCATGAACTTTTAAATGAACAGGTCACTCACTTTACCATGTAACTGAGGTTCTGCATGTTAAACTTGCCCTTTATTAAATGAAGTCCTGTTGGAATTCTGAGTTACATTCTGTAAGAAATTGTCGTTTGTTAGCCCTTTCTTAAAAGGTGAGATCTGCCTCCATTTGTTAGGCATTTTCAGTCTTGTGACTGTCGTGGCTTTGAGTATCAGCAAGTGTGAATGTAAGTGAGAAGTGAAGCCCTGTGATATTTCAGCCTGTGAGCTCTAAAACAAGCCACAAGTGTTTGTCCTTTTCCAGTCAGATTGGAGGTCTTCCCTCTAGATCTGGAAGCAGTATGGGGAGTTTCAGGAACCACTTCTTTTCACTGCTCTGAAAAGGATTCACTGTGTGCAAGGAACGAATCAGTAGTGTGCTTCTGACAAAGATCAACATGATCTGACTAGAAGATTAACAGAGAACCTGGAAGATAAAAGGATGTTGATAGTAGAGTTCCTAAGAGTATTTCTAAACAATACAAACTGGCAGTACCAGTTGCACCCTAAAAATCTTCTGGGAGGGCTGTTAGCTTCTAAATTGCAGGTTTGAGATAGAGTGTCAGCTTTCTTTTTTTAATTTTTTTTTTAATTGGTGGCAGTATCACACTTTTCGAAACATTTTTTCATTGCAACCTTTCTCTTCCAGAAAAGAGTCCAGAATAGTTTCAGTGACCTTACTTCATACTTGAATTATATGTCCATTAAGGGTAAGAGCACAATAGCCATTTTTTTTCCTCCTCCTAGCTTTCAAAAAATGTAGAAACCAAATGTTTTACAGCATAATTTCCTATTTACACTGCAAGTTAAAGTGATTTCTTTTTTTTTTTAAATGCTGGTCCTTTTCAACACCTGAGATATTACTAGGCATTTCATGGAGAACTCCTGATTCAGAGTTCTAGATGTAGGCTCTTTTGAGGTAACATATAAAAGTGTTTGTCTCTTAGTTGTGTTGATGGAGTCCACCCAAAAGTAGTGGGCACTTGATGGTGTTGGTTTGCACAGCTGTACCTTTTCATCAGTCTCACTTTTTTAATATAATATAGAAGACGCTCTACTTATTCATGACTTCTAGATGAGTTAGACCTCAGTGTCTAATCAGATTAGGTATCCTTAAAATTTCTAATGGGATCCTTGAAAATCTGCCAACGGACTATATAGGTTTTCTGATAAGTTGTTTTAATGGAGCTCTGCCTTGCTATTTGGTTAACAGTTCTCAGAGTAGCCTCGTGCTGCTTTCTTCCCAATTTCCTTGTGTTATCTGTCTCTAAATGTCTACCTTATTAGAGCTTAATGGCCAGTTAGCTGAGTCAAATGAAATCTGAAAATATAAAAAGCAGTTCTGGTCCCTGGCAGGATATTCTTGTCCTAACTGAGGTTGGATCCTGTTGTAGTTTAAAGGCCACTGGACAGTCTTTTGTTTGAAAACCTCATGGGCTGAGGCAGGACAGGGAGGGTTTCACTCACCACTTAGGGTCACAGGCAAGAAACCAACATGACTTGGGAAGAACAACAACAAAAAATCAAATTTATTAACTATTTACACCAAGATAATGAGAGGGAGAACGACATCTTAGAAAGGCACTTCTCCCCCACCCCTCCCTTTTTCCCAAGCCCAAAGGCTTTGTTCTGTCCCTTCTCCCCCTGGCGGCGCAGGGGGCAGGGATGGGGGCTGCAGTCAGTCCCCCTCCTTCCTCCTCAGGGGAGGGTCCTCACAGTCTGTGCTGGCTGCAGCGGGGGGTCCCTTCTCACGGGAGAGTCCTTCTCAAATACTGCTCCTCCAGTGTGAGCCCTTTCCACATGGGGCCACAGTCCCCCAACGACTGCCTGGCTCTGGTGTGGGCTTCTCCATAGTTCCAGTGTGGGGTCCTGCACAACTGCATCTTCTCATGGGCTGCACCAAGGGACAAACTGCGTCACCGTGAATCTTCACCACGCTGCAGGGGAAATGCCAGAGGCACCTCCTTCCTCTCGCTTCTCTTCTCTGACCGGCATGTCTGCACAGCTGTCCCCCTCAGATCCCGCTCCTCTCTCTGCTGCAGGTCTTTCATCGGCTTCCGGGAAAACAGACTCCTGGGCGAGCCATGGCGGAGGCTTGGGCTACGGCAGGTCGGTTCACAGAAGCTGAGCAGGCAGCTGGACGGCCAGGGTGGTCCACCCGAGCCGGGCCCTGTCCGGGGCCACCCCCCCCCCCATTGTTCTGTGCCCCGTCTTCAATCTGTCATTGTCAGAGGCACCTATGGGCTCAGCCCTGGCCTGGGGTGGGTCCAGCCTGGAGCTGGGGACACTTCCAGCAGTTTCTCATAGGGGCCAGGTCGGTGGTACTCCTTCCCCCACTGCCCCTTCCGGTTATCAAACCCTTGGAGCCGGGGGTGGGGGTGAACCCTGAGCCGTCACTGACAGGGGCCCCCACTGCAGCCCCTCCCTTGCTGCCAGCAGAGCTGAAGCCCAGGAAAACCTTCAGCCGCTGCTGACAGGAGCCATTGCTGTGGCCCCTCCCTGCTGCCAGACAAACCCCCCCCACAAACCACAACAAATCCAGAGCTGTTGGCCCATTGACTGCCACTGCTCCTTGTAAGCAGTCTCATGTGGAAACTGTGTTCAGCCTGTAAAACACAGCTTAGGTAGTTTTTCCTGCAGTGTTGGTGCAGCATTGGTTTGCTCATTAACAAAATGAGGCAGCTCACTTTCGGGAACAGGCTTTCCTATTTAAGAAGCGCTTGATGTAAATTCCTTTGGGCCTGTATCGAAGAGACTTGTGTAAAGCCCATCAGCTCCTGTTAAAATTAAACCCACGTGACTTAAACTTTTGAAATACCTAGTGGTTGCCTCTGTTTTGGATGGGAAGCCTGCCTGATACAGGGTATCTCAAAGGGGCTGTGCCTTTGGGGACACAGGGCTCTATCCTTGTCTGTCTGACTCTTGAAGGTGAGGCGAGGTGGGTGTGTGCAAGCATGAGCCTTCCAAGCTGCTTTGTGCATCACTATAAGAAAAGTAACTTGGCACAGGTTTAGTAATATTCCAGTATTGTTCACTTCAGTTTGGAAGGACTGTGTTGGCCTATTGTTTTTGAAAAAATGAAATTTATTGAAATGCTGTAGTAAATGTTTTGTTTAGAACAATTTGAGTGAGCTCAACTGTCAAAATTAAACAGTAGGTGTAAGCAGCTGTACAAAGAACTGCCTATTGCATATTTCCAGGGCAAAGTCACTTTGGATACCTTGAAAAGTGCAGATTCATAATCTCTTTTAAAACAAGTTTCTCAAGTTGTTCCCTTCTCTTCCCACAAATCACGCCCCAGTATTAAACAAAAGTAAGGGGTAAATATGCATCAGTGCAAGAGGAAAGCAAAAATTGGCACCATTCCTGGGGTTCTTATCAAGCCCCTCGAGTGTAAATAAGAGGGCAGTTAATTACTGTCTTTAGTTGACTTGAGCTAGGTCCAAGGGATCACTCACTGTGTGAACTGAGTCTAGTTGGTCGTTGACCAGGCAGGAGTTTGTGAAGTTGCAGTTTCATCTGTTCATACCTAGATTTTAATCAGAATCCCTGGACAGGGTGTTAGCTGTATACCTGCTCAAAGATTTTTGGTTAGGACTTTGCCTGTTTACTACTGAGGGATAAATTATTTAAGGTATACCTGTGGGCTTTGTTATTATATACTTTGCATTTTTTATGATGCTTCTTAAAAACCAGTTGATATATTTGGAAAACTACTGATCAGTATTTATCTTCAGGTACCCATCTCCTCAGCATCTGAACAGCATGGAAACAAATTATGGATGGCTGCGGCATTCCTGTGGGATAGGAGAGCATTAGTAATCGTTAACAGATAAGGAAAACTGAAGCCAAGGAAAGAAGAGTAATATGATCATCTAAGACTTCTGTGGCAGGGCTGAACCCTGTCTCTGGTCTCAAATTCCCCTCAGGAAGCTGCCCATTCCTGAAAGGGATCCTGTCTGCCAGGCTGGGCTGTGTTGCAAGTACTGACATTAATTTTCTTCCTCCTGAATCTTACATTGCCAGCGTTCCTGGTGGGGAGCGGACGAGGGTTTGATACAGTAGCATTAAACCATTAAATGCAGCATGGTGGTGTTTAGCACCACTTGGATCACACATGGCTGCCAGTTTGTAAAGCTGAATCTGTGTCTCTCTCAACTCTGGCAACTGCTGTTGAGGGTGAAGGCTCTAGGAGTGTGAGACTTACATTTAAGTGCATGTAGTCAGTACATAGGGCTGTCTGCTTGGTAAGCTTGATGAAGAATTGGGAAGCCGCAGGATAGATAACACAATGTGCAGTGAATGCTTATGTCCTACTGTGTCTGGCTTTTAATGGCATCTGTTGGAAAGCTCAGGATCTGAAGTACGGTACGAGCAGACTGAGTTCTCTTTCCTAGATTACTTTTATGCGTTAGTGATAAGAAATGTGCCTGTGTTGTATTACTGACAGC
Source organism: Syrrhaptes paradoxus (assembly GCA_013400615.1). NCBI lineage: Eukaryota > Metazoa > Chordata > Aves > Pterocliformes > Pteroclidae > Syrrhaptes > Syrrhaptes paradoxus. Next base: position 23,066 of record VZTO01007281.1, on the reverse strand, counting down.
CTGACAGCCTCAAGTGGCTGGCAAGAGTGTTCTAAATCCAAGACTGAATTTGTAGAATCACAGAATGGTTTGGGTTGGAAGGAACTGTCAAGTATCACCCAGTTCCACCCCCCTGCCATGGGCAGGGACACCTCCCACTAGCCCAGGTTGCTCAAAGCCTCATCCAGCCTGGCCTTGAACCCCTCCAGGGATGGGGTACCCACAGCTTCTCTGGGCAACCTCTTAGCTTTCTGTTGGCTTTCTGCTGAGCTAGTTGAATTTCTTTGTGTTGGCAAAAAAGTTGGCTGACTGGAGGACATACTGTGCACAGACTTAAAGTATCTTGTAATAGTAGGGCTTGAAGACCTTCTTTGCTTTCTCAGAGATAAATTCTGCCACTGAACATAAGTTGTAGGTCCCATTTTAAAGTGTTTTTCCTTGGCTTCTATTTTGCTGTCCTTTACTTGAAGCACAGACTTCCCTGCTGCCCCCCCCACCCTGAAAGGTAGTAAAATGTAATTAGTGAAATTACTCAATTTTGTACGTGGAACACTCACTGTGCATCTCTGAAGTGGGAATATTTTATATACGGGAGAGTGGGACACAAATCAAAGTGACGTTTGATCATGTACAAACAGAACTAAGATAAAATCCTAGAGATAAGGATGATCCTTGGTAGTATGTACCATCAGGCAAATTGCTGTCTGGTTGCTTTGTGCCTGAAAATGGAGATACCGCTTACCCACCTCAGTTTCTTTAGTTTCATAAATGCTGGTAAATGCTCAGTTCCCCAAAGTGTCATCAATAATTCATTATTAATTTCTGGAGGTGATTTCCAATTGATAAGTAGGATGCTAGGAAATGGTGTGTTTCCCCTGTCAGTTCCACTTGGCTGCTTTTGCCAGCATTTCCTGGGGGAGTTGCCTACATGCCTTTTCACTCTTCTTCCATAGATGCTTTGCCCGAGGGCCACACTAAAATTAGAGGAGCTTACAGAAAGCATGGGGCAAATGGCATGAGATGGGGTTGTGGATTTCTTTTTGCATCAGCAGCGCGTCCAAGAAAGGCTGAAGTGCAGACAGGCTGGAGTGGGAGGGCTCAGCCCTGCGTGTCACCGTGTGTCACTTCAGTTCCTTGTACTCGTTCAGGTAGAGGAGCTTTTCCTGGCCTGCTGTCTTTTCTTCCTGCTGGTGCTCAAAGTGCTTAGAGGTCTGCTACTTTCGTCCGATGTGGTTGTTGTCTATCAGCTTGGCTGAGAAGGCTGTTTCGGTTGTCTCTTTTATATGCCTCCTTTGAATCACGTGTGAGCTATTTCTAATGGTTTGCCATCATGATGGGAATACAGTTTTGGAGTGGATGACAGTTGTAGTTCTATTTTGCTTTCTTTATGTGAGGAACATACTTTAAATCATACCATCAGAGATGAGGACTGGAACTACGCAGATTCTCCTTCCAGTGTTTCCTGACTGCGAAAGGACAAGTGCCTCCAGTCTCCCAGGGTGCAGGACAGTAGATTGCTTTTCTGTCAGCAGTTTAGACACTAGAGAGGGGAACTTTTAAAATAGATGTCCTGGAAAAAATGTGGTGCTTGTTTTTATTAGCATATGGTAGGCTGTGTAAGATAAGAACTAAAATACAAATGAGGAAGCAGTGCAGTATCACGTATCTTACGTACCTAGAGACGAGAGGTGGGGAAGGGCTGGTGGTTTACCCGGGTAGGTTGTCCACTAGGGCTACAGGAAGCATCTTTCATCCACTGCATTGGATGAAGGTCCAAAGGAAATAACTATGACAGGACTTCAATCATAGTATCTTCTGAACACTTTTTTATAGTTTGGGACATTGTCATGACCTTGCAGAACACTTGTGCAGGGTTTGGCAATGCGAAATGTTCTCCAAGGCTGGGCTACATCTTAAAACCAGCACACGGTCTGTTGGAGTGTGTCCTTCATCAGAGATCTGAGTCTGGTTTGCCAGTGAGGAATTATAAGGGAATGTGGTGTATTTTGGGGAGGGGTGGGAGTGGGGTTTTTTTTGTGTGTAAACTTAAAGTTTCCAAATTTATTCAGTCCTATCTTAAACAGATATAAAGAATTATTTTTTCACTACTTTTTATACATTTTTGATACTATGATTGTTACTATTTTTATACATTTGTGTGTCCCTATTCTCCTGCTCTTTAAGTGAACTTGCATGGATGTGTTTCAGTGTATTAACTCTCTGTTTTAAACTGCTATGAATATAAAAATGAATTGACAACCCTGTCGCAGAAGTAAGTCTCTTTGTTTTGAGGTATTCTGATGTCTTTAAACTTCATTGAAATGACAGGGCTGGAAAGAATGTCACTGCTGCTTTATGGGATTCCCTAAAAACTGCTTCATTCTTGTTTCAGTTTCCAGTTAGCAAACTTCCTTTAAAAAGTGTTGGTTTCAAAATGAAATTTCAAATGATGAAATTGCATTAAAATGGAAAGAAGTTAATCTTTTTAGCTAGCTACACTTTGTTCTGCTTACAGTGTCACTTTTACCTCTCTTTGAAGGAGGATGGGGAAAATAACTGAACACAAAAGATGCTGTTACTTTGAGAGAATAGTTTTCCATGGAGGAGTTGTTAAAACTTGAGAGTTTTGACTTGAATTCATTGCAGCTGGGATGTTCTTGAGCAGTAATGTAACTGCACAGTATGTTCTTGAATCTGTTCTTTTGTGTGTCATGGGAAAAAAAAATATTGTAGACTTTTCTAGGCAGCAAATTGGGAAGGGGAAAATAGTAATTTTAAGGTCTGAGTACAATGGCATGAACCTTCACTTTCCACAAACAAAATGCTTGATTCTGTGCTCCTTTTCACCAGTGAGATTTTTAACAGCTTCGGAGGGGCAACTCCGATGTGAAACTGGTACAACAGCGGGAGGAATTGAGACTTGCGCTGGTCTGTGGGGAAGGAGTAGCTGGATTTTGGTTTCCAGTGGCACACTGAGTTTTGTGCTCTGGTTGTGGGATATGTCGGGGAAGGAAGCTTATTCTGACTATACGTTTAAAGTTGTGCTGTGGTTTTCATCTTGCCATGCAAAATTTTTTGTGCTGAATAAGTGTTTGATCACAAAGCATCTCTGCTGGCATATGCTTCTTGCTGACAAGGTGCTTCTGAAACACAGAATGAACGTTGATGTGCTGGAAGAGTTGTGGTGTCCCCTGTCTCTGGCAGTCGCTGGGAATGATGTGACAATCTGCTGTATCTAAGCCTGATGAGAAATGTCATCCAGGTACCCAAGCCTACTGTGTGGGTGTCATCTGGCTCTTCCTGAAGCATGTTATTGACAGGATTGTCTGAAATAGATGGGAAATTCTTAATGGGCACTCCAGTAATGACAGCAGTGGCGCTGCTAAGTTACCTTGCTGGTAGTAGTCTCTGTGAGAAAGTCTTCCTGCCTCTGGGATGAACCTTCCTGACTGCTGAGGGATGCTCTGTACCACTGGCAGTAGATTTTTAGAGGAGACAAGAAATTAATTTTCCTTAGAGAGCACACTTCTTTGCCATTGGATTTCTGATTGCATCTTCCTTACAGCCTCAGGCTAGCTGAGAGGACTCGTGTTGCCACTGCTACTTTTTCCTTGGGTGTTGCCCCTTCCTTCTCTTTGGAGTCAGCATACGGCATGTTATAGATGAGATGCTGATTGTATGAGTAATCTTAGTGACTGTAAGAGGAAAGGAAGCAAGAATTTCATCAGTTTAAGCATGTCTGTGTTTGAGATGATGTGCTGTAGACGTGTTCAGATGTCCTTCTTTGGGTTCACACATGGAGTGATCTACTATGAAGAAAGTTAACTCTGCCCCAGCTGAAACCAGGACAGACAGAAGGAAGGTACAGATGTGTATGTGAGTGGTAGTGGAGAGCCACAGTTAAGAGCTAGCCAGTTCCTGATTTCTTGGGGCTGTAACAGAAATTTGAACATGATTGTTACAAAAAAAGTATTTTCAGGTTGTCCTTATATTCCACAGACATCTCTTCCTCCTTGCCTTATCTTATCCAGATTTGATAGCTGCTTACCAGAAGTCTTGGCATTGCTTGGCACCAGCGATCCTCTGCTCATCTATCTGAAAGAAATGACTGTTGAAACTCAGAAACGCAGTTTTGAGTTGTGCCGCCCTTGTCACTATCCAGTCATTACAGTCTCTTTTTTCTTCTTTCTTTCTTTCCAGAGATTAGGGGAAAAAATAGACAAGCTTTCATAAAGAGTGATATCTTTCTTTTAATTTTGATTAATCAAATACAGTCTTTACTAGTAAAAAAGCGTGCTGTATGAGACCCACTATGATAAATTTACACCCTGCAATTTTCAGACATTAGTTGCCGCTAAATTGGCAGAGTGACTAGAGCCAAATATACCTGCTTTGCTGTTATATCTGCTGGGCTGGTATTTATGGGGATGGCCAGCTAGGCTCCAAATTAAAATTAACCCTTAATGGCAACACGCCGAAACTGCTGTTTCATTAGTGTATTCTCCAGGGCTCTTGAGAACCTGTGTTTGGCCAGTCTTAGGCGCTACTGCAGGTGTGTCGCAACCTGGCTCCACCAGGGTCCACCCCGGTTTGGGGTGGGGCCAGCGGGGTTGGTGGAAGTTCTGTTGTTGCTGAAAACCAGTCAAGAAACTCTCTAAAACTCAGTTTGGAGATTTAGAAAGTGACATTTCTTGACTCAGCACTGAGGGACACAGGGGATAGCTCCGCCCAGGCATGTCCACCTTGCATCAAAATTCATTCACTTTGTACACTTTTTCTGTCAAGTTGTTGTTTTGTAAGTTCTTTTACACAGATGTGCATAAAATGTTCACTTTTAAGTTTAACCTTTGAAATGATTGGTTTTTCTTACCCTAAAACAATCATCAGTCAATTCTACGTAGCTCTACTGATTGGAATCCTTGATATTCAAATCAAGATGGGAAGGGGTAAGGGGTTTCCGAGCAGCGTAACTGGTGTCCATGACGGCCTCCTTAGTTTCTTAAGACAAAACATACAAAATCTAATAACTTCCTGGTGAGGTATTCATAGTTCCCTATTTCAAACCTAACAATCCTTATACATTGTGCTTTAATCAAACCTAACTCTTTTATATGATTAACTTTTGATTAATTTATCAGAATGTCTGCAACACTGGATCCCCTTGGGGCAAATGAAGGTGAAACAACACCAATCAATCAAATACTGTCTTAGAACTTTAATGTGTATAATCTTTAGGGAAGAAGGGAAATGTAGGATGTAAAAATGTAACAATTACAAAAAACAAATGACTTGGTAAAGACAACTCATAACAACACTACCACCTACCAACAACACCAAAACTTAAAACAGTGTGATAATGATGTAATGACAGCACAACTACCGACAGTACTAAAAACCTGCAACCGCTTCTGAATTTGCATTCACTAATCAGGACTGAAATGGGCAATCACTTATCGCAGTGGCTTCCACGGAAACCTGCTGAACAAGCCCCTAAAGGAGCTGGCGTAAAACTTATAAGGTGTTACTGTATGTGCCCGAGAGAGAGATCAAGAGGTGCTTGAAGAGAAAAGAGAGGAAAAGGAGAGAAGAAAGAGAGAAAAGTTTTCAGAAAGGATTCCTCACCACTCTCTGGATCCTCAGATGAGTCTGTTGGCCTCTCAGGAGTCCTCAGGGCATGGGTGCACACCTTCTCTGTGTGTTCACCTTTTATTGACAGAAGTTCCCGGGTCTCCACCTCACTTTCCTCAATGAGCGTAGAAAGAGGTGTCTCCTTAATGAGCATAGGAAGTGGAGAGGGGTGTCTCCTTGATTTGTATGGGGAGAATCATCTTTTTGCACGTGTTTAAGAGAGGGAAGGGCAGCAGTGACCCTTCCAACCCATTGGGTCGTGCAGACTAACTTTGGCTGAACTTTCTTTGGCGCCTTTAAGCCAGGGGCAGCGACTTTGTTAAACAAGGGTTTGCTGCTTTGTTATAGGAGTAAGGCTTGTTAGCAAGGGGAATAAAGCCTTTGTGTTCCTCAGTTCTTACCGGCAAGGAAGGAAAATTGCTTTTTACAACCCAGATGTTTGAGACTAACCAAGGCCTTCCCTTATCAGGGCCTTTGACAGGCAGTTAGTCCTTTACCAAAAGATGAGCAAATCTGTGAACTTAGTGCATCCTAAGTTTCGGTTTGGGTTTTGTGTGAAAACAAATGTATTCTGCCTTGGAACCAAGTAGGTACGCGCATCGGGAATAAAAAGTTTGTTATTGAATATCTGGAAGCCATGTGTTTTGCCTGGGCATCTTGAGTTCTCTGTGTTACTGATGTATTATAGGTTGCTGTTGTTGAAAATTTTCAAGACATTCCTGGGTCTTGTCTGTTCTTGCCAGTGCCCATCTGTGTAACAATGTAGGTGATTCCCCAGCTCATCAGTTTGCTCTGCAGCTTTCCCACCATTCACCAGCTTGACTCTCTCTGCTTGGATATGTCATCACCCCAGCTTATGCAGAAAATATGCTTTGTAGCATACATAAATATGATGGATGCCAGGAGGAATGTTGAGCTTGCAGTTTGTTTAACCAGCAAAATGATGCATATAGCTAGGGGGCTATAGCAAGGTTTTAGAGATATCTTGAGTTTTGATTTGGCTCGGTGGAAGAATACCTGATGCAAAAAATGTGGAATGAATCCCTAAAAGGCAAGAATGGTTTTGCAGTTAACCAAGTTAATTTTTGTTAACTCGGAGTTTGCCCTGGGATTGACCCATCTGAGTAAAACACACCCAGGTTTGGAAGCTGCAGGTAGTCCAGTGAGACACCCAGAATGTTTGGATGAAGGGCTGAAGTATATAAATGCTTATTCTTTCTTAACTGGAGTGTACTGGGAGGCTTCTCTTCATGACTTTTTGTCTAATGGGCACTTCGAGTAGGGAGGCATAATATTTTTTTTTTGTTTGTTTTCTTGAGGCCAGGATAGACTTCTAAAAAGGAGGTGCTACTTTTCTTTGTTGGAAACTGTTCAGATAATTTTAGGAAAAAAGGAAAACAGAATTGTCAGGAATCAAGGAAGCAAAAATACGGGAAAGGAAGAAAGCGGGTACATAGACTTAAATCCTGGCCTGTTTCTTGGGTGGCCCTTTCCAGAGGCATTGGCTACAGTTGCCTCTGCTGCTCCTGGGGAAATGTTCAGTTTTTTCATGCACACATCAAAAGTTTTTCTGTTTTTTGCTGAATCTTCTTCTGTCTGTCTTCATTCCAGTATTCTTCGTGCTTCCCTGTGCTGTTAAACAGTAGCTGTTGGAAGAGCCAACCCAAGACTGCCTGTATTGCAAACAAACCCCTGATTTTACTGCTAGCTCAAAAGCAGCTTGTAATATTTGGTGTGTGTAGAAGATATCTTGCTGTGGCAGTATTTGGTGGAAAGAATTGCTCACCAGTGCCTTGCGGAAAGATTGCACAGCCACAGCACCCCACCTCGATGGCTCTTCTGTATGGGGGGGGCTCTGTGTACCTTCCTCTACAATGGAGAAACATCACTGCTCTTCACTAGCTTCTGATACAATGAATGAGTGAAACAGATAAGGTGAAACTAAACTCCTGTGAAAAGAATGAGCCTCTCATTTCAATAGAATCCCTGCCCTCTATCTTCCTAACAGCATGTTTTCCATTGACGAAATGCAAATGCCATTTATTTTTCTGTTATTGATTTGCTTACAGAAAGCAGTAGAAATCTCATCCTTGCAGCAAACACTGAGTCACTTTATCTTCTGTATAAATGTTTATTATTACTGTATAAAGCACATCAAAGGGCTCCGTCTGAATGGGAGAAAATCATGCTTTAGGTAAGTGGTTATAAAAGCTGTTATTTTTCACTAGAGGTGATTATTTTCCAGTTCTTCGGTAGTGATTATGGGAAATTCCCAACTTCAAATAAATACCCAGTTGTTGTATACATCTGTCATTCCTGAGCTCCATCTAATGGCCCCACTTAGCTCTCTTTGAGGACATATGATGGGAGCTATGGGAAAAGGGCAAATGCACACTGTCTTTTTTAAAAATAAACCTCTCAAGTCAGAAGTAATATCCAAATCTCTTCACATAGACCTAGAGCATGACATATGAAGAGGCATGTGTCCTGTGATGTCTCACTGTTGAATTAGACCGGTATATTAGCAGTTACCCCCAAAATATTGGGAGAGTGGGGTGAGGTCCTTGGCAGTCCAAAGGCCGTTGCTGTAGCTGTGCCCTGGATTGTCTCAGGGTGGATGACAATTGGCTGCTTATAACAACCTGGTGATCCTCTGAAATCAGGACTCTAGTTTGGCTTGTTATGTTGAAATTATTTTTGCTAAAGGCGTGTATGTCTATTTCTGCATTCTCATTGCAGCTGGAGAGGACTGAGTTGCCTTTCCCCTTGAAGATTCAGGGACCTTCTAAGTTCACTTTGCACCGTGTTTTGTCACCAAGCTCATGTGGACTTCATGCGTGTCCTCTTTTCAGTCTAACTCTTCTCTCTTTGTTGGATTTGCTTTCCTATTTGAAGAGGTTACAATGAATTTCCAGGTGATGCTTCTGTTTAAGAACAGTACCCTGTCTGCACTGGCTGCGTGCTGTCGCTAGCACCTAGTACAGTCACTATCCTCTCAAACTGTTGCCTTTCCTTGACTCCAATTGTCATCTGGTAATTCTTCTCCAAACTTTAACTGTTGCTTCAGTGTATTGTTTGGAAAAACATTCTTGTTCCTCTTCCAGATTTTTTTAGGAGCCTCAGGAGAAAGGTTTCTGGTCTCCTTGTTTTCTGCTCTTAGGTCAAGACTTCAAAGCAGGAGCTGAGTTGCCTTCCCAAGGTAGGGAAGGTTGCAGATCTGTCTCTCTGCCTCTGGATTAGGTTTGTGGTTATCTGTCATCAGTCTCCTCACGCTTGGAAATAAGCTTAGTGTTGTTGAGTGAGAGGTTATGAGCTTTTTCTTTATTGTTAAGGACATCATTGATGTTTTGTTTTGTTACTCAGGCCTGCATCCAGGTTTTTCTTGGACTTGGCCCCTCTGTGAAGCCTCACCTCCCAGCTGTGTCTTGTGGGCTCTTTCCCAGGTGTGGCCTTTTCATGTCGCACAGCCCAAATTCTCCCCTTGTTACCAACACCGCAGCTTACGTCCCCTCCTGATGAGCCGTACTGACAAGCAGTCAGACCTAAATGCAAAATTACTCTTCTGATATCATCAGGAGGATATCATTATCATACCTTCGTCTTGTTTTGCTTTCTCCACCATGCTTACGCAGTGTGTTCGCTTTCAGAGCCCAGCACGTTCTGTCTCTAGCACCCCTGTCGAATAGTCATTCTCCAGTAAGATGTCAGCGTGGAGTCAGCCTTCAGCACCTGTGTGCTTGCTGGGACACAGCACGGCATGGCTGATTCTGACATGCAGCTTGCCTTACTGGGGAAGGCTTGGATATGCAGTTGCGAGACAATTATTGCTTTTGAAAACTTGCCTTTGCTGATTAAAGAAGGAACTGTGGTGTAGCTGATAAGGACAAGCAGCTTCATTAAACCAACTGCTGTCTGCTGGAGTTGAAAACGGCAGGAGGGTTTTGGTTTAGATTATGTGGTTTAGCCTCAGAAAAGGCTACAGTCCTTGCCTGGCTCATCACCTAGGGGTGCGTTTCCACAGCAGCATCAGGTGTTGGGGCATGTGTGTTCCTCTCTCTTCTGTGATGGCACGTGCTCTTAAATCTTGGTGATGGGTTGATTCAGACAATGCTGGGAACTATAGGCTTTTAGGTTATTTTTTTTTTTTTAAAGCTTGCTGCCCACTGTGGTGGAGTTTCTGACACTGGATAGTAAGAGGGAAGACAGGAATTTATAGCCAGGGTTGGAGAAAGATGGGGCTATTAGCTCAGATCTAGATCAGCTTCAACTGTTGAGCTGATGCCCTTTTCACTAATCCCAGCTATGTACAGAAAGTTTGATGTAGTGCTTCTGGCACTGACAAATAATACCACTCCGTTCTAGCATCTTATGTATTTGAACTCTAAGGTCTCTGGAGCTGCATATGTTTTTTTGTTTGGGGATTTATTTTTTTCCCTCACTGGGTGAAGCATTCTGCCTACCAGTTAACATTTTCTGTTCACAGATTTTTTTTTTTTTTTAATTTGTAGCTCTTGCTTAAACTGCATTCATTTGCAGGGGTTGATTCTGGGTGTGATCTGTGTGGTGGGACAGAAGACTGCAGAAGTACTCGATGTTCTTGTAAGTGCTGAGTGACTCCTTGTTGGAGAATGGCCAAGATGATGCCTCCTTAGCATCCTGCTGAGTGACGAGACTGGCATTCTTCTTCATTCTTTTCCCTTCCTCTCCTCCTCCTCCATGTTTTCGTATTACTGCATATTCGGGTATTGTTGGTTTTGTGTGCTGGGATGTAGAGAGGCATAGCGAGTCCAGTATCAGCTACCAGCTCCCCAGAACTTCAGTGCTTTTTATGCCTATAAGTTACAGCACATTTTAACCACTGCTGTAGTGAAATGCTCCTAGAGCAACTGACATTACAGAAGTTTTTATTTGCAAAGAATTAACACTGACACTTAGAGCCTCCCAGGTAACTGCTGCCACCCCTTGTGAGGACTGCTCATTGGAGCACCCTTTAAGCCGTCACTGTAAGGCACAGAACAGCTTGAAATAGCACTTGCATGTGGGGCAGTAAATAGTGAATTCAGTTGTTTTCTCCAGACAGAACAACTGGGATTATTCTTAAGTGGGCTGTAAGACCTGAAAGAATCTGCCCAGCTAGTAGTGCTGAACGTCCCAGAGTTTGCACTGCTACCCATCATCTCTGAAGGCCCCTAAGTACAGGTAATTCAGTCCATGTTTTTAAGCAAGAAAATGTAGTTAACAGCAGCCTTTTTATGACTTCTTGCATATACGCATAGTGAAAAAAAAGTCCTTGCAGAAACAAGTCTCAAAGAGCAATTAAAAACCCTTGGTCTTTGAAAGTAAATCTTCAGATTCTGTGTTTGGGAAACTTAGTGTACTAGGTGAGTTGTTATTGACATGGAGTATTGTGTGAGGAAATTTAAACCCAACCCCTTACAATTGTTAGAAAAACAAATGAAGAAATCCTCCAAAGTGCTCATTGTTAAATGGAATTTCTGTTTATCACTGCAAGAGTGATCAGGCATTGGAACAGGCTGCACAGGGCAGTGGTGGAGTCACCATCCCTGGAGGGGTTCAAGAAACGTGTAGATGTGGTGCTTGGGGACATGGGTTAGTGGGTTGGGTGGTGTTGGGTTGACGGTTGGACTTGATGATCCTTGAGGTCTTTTCTGACCTTAATGATTCTATTATTCTGTTGCTGTAGGTTATTCCTTTAAATTGAATTAATTTTGGACCTTGAATTCACTTTTGTTCTGGACCTGCAGCTTACTAGGTGTTGGTTGGACAAATGTTTCTTTACCAGCTCCTCTCAAATGTGTCTCCCTGACCCCAACTGGTGGGATTTCCAGCAGCTACGCAGCCACTCCACAAAATCCCAAATGTAACTTCAGCTCAGACTTTGTTGTTCTTTATTCCTTTTCTTGCCCTTCCTGTCATTTAATGGAATCTTACATTCTTCTTTAAACTTGATGGTCACTTTGTGCAAGATTTACTGTGCAGCTCTGCTGTTTGTCCTTCGTGGTTTACACAAGCTTATGCTTTGTACTGTGTGATGCTGTCAGAAGTATCCTGTTGCCAAGGGAAACATTAGATGAGGAGGGCTGTGCTTGCTGAGAGAAACAAGTAGTTAAAACCTGGGCATAACAGCTGAAAGTAACTATATACAGGTCTGTACATAGCATATTGGTTTCATCTCACATTAATATTTAAAGGCCAGATTTATAGGTGACTGATGAGGTCCTGCATTGTGAGAGCGTTTTGAAATTTCATCTTCTATTGTGTTTCGTAGACAAAGTGTAACTGGCTCAGCAGCTTGTGAAATAAAGGCAAATTTGTATTGAATCCCTAGGAAGGATCCTTGAATGAACTAAAACTTACTGGTCGTACTCCTCCCACCTTTGAGGTGTTCATCTGTTGATGTGAGACTGTATTTCTTTTATTTCTTCCCTATCAATAAGCTATTCAAGATAAGTGCTGTTGAAGAAAGAAGATAAGATTCAGTGTGGAAATGGTATTGTTAGGTGGATGTTGGCTATGACTGCATTCCTCTAACCCTAGCTTATCAGCAGAGTAAGCAGTGAGATGAGCACTGGAGGAGGAAGAGTTTCAGCATGAAGAGTTGTTGTAGGGAGACATTTACATTCCTCTGTCTGGCTGTGATCACTATCATTTAACTTTCCAGTCAGCTCCCCCTGTCTGCCCTGATAAAAGATGGATTTGGTTCCTGCGGCTGGTCAGCCAGAGCTGATGTTGCAACCCGCAGCGGTCCTGCTTCTTTAGAAGGCATTTCAGGTATCTCTATTCTAAGTAAGCTGACACTTAAAAGCTGTGAAAATCAAGTGGTTTTTATCTTCCAAAATGATGGTGGGTGGTAATTTGAGCCTGAGGTCTACAAATCAAAGAGTTTTTGCAGTCGTCCACGGGGGGGAGAGTTTGATATAAGGATTTGATGTTGATGGTGGTTGGGAACATGAGAAACAAGATTGAGGTTACTTGTTCTCTGTTTACTCTCTTTATGTTCATGCCCAGTTGAGAATAATTTGGGCTGTGTTTTCAGGCTAACACCAAACGGCTTGGTGCAGACAGCATATCTATTCAGGTTGGGGAGATGCAGCAGCGTTGTCGGTGGGAGGACAGATGATACTCTACTGTTCGTAAAGTTTACCAAGGCAAAGATAGGCCTTCTTCCCTTTTTTAAAATCCAAGCTTTTAAGGCATAACTAATAGGAGGTTCTTCACTGTTAGGTACTTGTGCTATAGCGTGATTTTACTGTCTCTTGTCCAGGCAGAGGAGAACACACCTAACTGTATCGTAAGGGTGCTGCAGAGAAATATTTCCTCAAAGGTGGAGAGGCTGAGCAAAACAAGATAAAATACTCTTCTGAGATGCTCAAAAAATTGTCTTTTTACTAAGATAGTAATAACCTGTGGGTAAGATGAAATGATTAGAAGAGGGTCATTGTTCAATAACCTGAAGATGACAATTGGTGGAATGTGTTCTTTGTATTTCAGATTTTTATTCTGGACTGTATTAACTTTCTGTTTAAGTGCCTGGAGACAATAGCTAAGCTTCTCTGGTAATATGAGGAACACATAGTTTGGGAATATGTTTCCATTCCAGAGGATGTTAATTATTAGAGGGTTCTGTGTAAGTGCGTGCTCTGATTCATTGCACGGTAATTGTTTTTGTAGTTTGCTTAAAAATCACTGCGGGGAGGAACTGGAGAGGAGTCTGGGATAAACAAAACAATCTTAAATCTGGAGTATTGATCTTGCTCTAGGGGTCGGGTGGATGAGTCAGTCTGAGTTGTTGTTCCGCTGTAAGTTATCTTGGGGGATTGAGGGCAAGGAGGGTGGGGAAACTGTTCAGTAGAGACAACCATTTAGTCATGTGGCCATTATAATCAAAAGAAGGAAGTCAGGGGTCATGTACAGACCCCTTTTGCCATGAGTATCCAGGAGTCTCCACTAACCAAAATTAGGGAGAAAGGTAGCCATGTGATGACTCCATTGCCTTGCGAAGGATCATAAATGTTATTCGCCAGGCGATTAAAAAGGGCTCAACTCTGTCATTGTCTGGAGCAGCATATGCACTTCTTGGAGTTCAATGCTTAAATTCAGAAGGGAATGAATCAGACCCAGCCTTGCTGCTGTCATAGTTCGGGCATGATCTCTGTATTTTCCAGGCAGAATGTCAGCTTGGCCTGGTTGTTGGGAGGCTGAAGTAGTATGATGGGACACATGGGCTTGTCATCTCTGCCTTCCCCCCCATCACTCATTTAATTTCTCTTAGGTATGTCTGTTTGATACAAACATTCCTGTTTGGCTCCTGTTGGCAAGTAATTGCAAGTGTATTGGTAAAGCAGAGACTGGGATCGTGAAATCTAAATTATGTCCCAAAATCTGTTGTAGGTCTTCTGTGCTATTGTGCGTAAATCCTTTATTTTTGTCTTTACAAAAAAAAAAGACTAATGTTGTCCTCAGGGAGTGTTCTAGCGATACATCCCTTAAAGTATTAAGAATAAGATGTATTTACCTCTGCCACTGCTGTAAGGAAGCGATCTGGTTGGGTAGCTTTAGTTTGGCTCAGAACAGCGTATGATCTCCACTTGACCTTCTTGCTGGGGAATGCTTCTTTTTCAGGGTCACCCAGTTCTGTAATCTGAATGTCTTCGTCCTCTGCTCCTTTTTCTGTTTGAACTTGTACTAGTTTGGAGCTGTGTTCACTCTCTACTGTTAATGGCCCATAGCCTGTTTCTCTTCCACCAGGCTGTCTGTGCCGAGAGCCCGTGGAGCTACGAGGTGTGTGTGTTTTTAGTGTGTACCGAAGCAGCTGCCCTGGGGATGAGCAAATGTGGGGGCTCTAGTGAAGTGCCCAGTCCCCCAAATATAGGATGCAGCCACAAAGGCTGCTGGATTAAAGGAAGCCTGTTCACCTCAGCTCGCTTCCTGCACATGGTATTGCAAGGAAGAAGCAAGTGTTTTTTTATTAGGGAATGACTTCATTGAGTCATGAAGGCTGGAAAAGACCTCAGGGATCATCAAGGCCAGCCGTCAACCCAGCACCACCCAACCCACTAAACCATGTCCCGAAGCACCACATCTACACGTTTCTTGAACCCCTCCAGGGATGGTGACTCCACCACTGCCCTGTGCAGCCTGTTCCAATGCCTGATCACTCTTTCAGCAAATAAACTTTTCCTAATATAAAGCGCCCAGCCACTGGGTTTTGCCCAGCCGCCGGGTTCTGGACACTCCACACCTCACCAGCCCAGCTCTCCTGACGAAGATGATATTTAATTCAGGTGCTTGCATGGCTAAGTGCTGAACTGCAGCCCCCTACTATAGGGAATGTGCCAATTGCTTAAACTAACACTGGAGGTTATTTAGAAAAAGATATTCTGTTCCATGCATATTGTATTATTTGTGGTGGAAAACATAGTTGCTCTCCAGTTCAATAAAGGCAGCTTTCGCTGCGAGGAATTAAAGAGTGAAGGATGGGCATCCGATAGTAGTCTGTAGTTTTTCTGTCTAAGTTGAAAGAAGCTATCCTTTTTAGTGCTCCAGGAAGGGT
Source organism: Syrrhaptes paradoxus (assembly GCA_013400615.1). Lineage (NCBI taxonomy): Eukaryota > Metazoa > Chordata > Aves > Pterocliformes > Pteroclidae > Syrrhaptes > Syrrhaptes paradoxus. The sequence continues at coordinate 7,885 of VZTO01007281.1, read as the reverse complement.
TTTCCCATTGATTTTGACTTGCCTCAGTGATACTTTGTGTTTGAGTGGAAGTAACAAGAGGAGTCTCTGCTCTTTCAACGAGGTGTGATCCATTTGAAATCTTGAAAACGCTGAATATTGAATACGTCACATCTCATGGATCACAGCTGGAAGACTGAAGGAGGGAAAGTGGAGCCTGAACAGTGAGCACTTCCTTGAATAATCAATACTTTACCTGCAGCTTCAGTGAAGAAACTTTTTTGAGCGCTCGCATTGCAGTTGGGCTGTCAGTCTGCCTTTGCAAATAACCCTCATAACTCCTAGTGTTGCATAAGCCATGTAATTATCAGGCAATTTAAATGGGGATGGGGAGGGCAGGGATTAAAACTCTTCAAGGGGATTTAAGCTGTCGGATAATCACTGGCAGATGTCCTTCACTTGTGACAGATGGCTTAGGTGTTGTCAGAGGCTTCCCAGCAGAGCAAGGGAATGTGCATTGGGCTGCTTTTCTTCTCTTCTGGCAAGGCACCTTTGCAGTAGTGCATGGCAAAGCAAATCAAGTGAAGACTGGCATTTGTGGAGGTTCGTGAGATATGCTTGTGAACATGTGGCTGCAAACAATTTTTTTGGGTGATATCAAAGGTGTTTAGTTAAGAGATGGAAAATAAACTTATTCCTCATTAGTGTACTTTCCTTACCTGTTAGTGGTGTTAATGGGCAATCTTTTTTATGCCCTGCATAGTTGAATTCAGTTGAATTTGCTCTTCGCTAACACCCTGTTTCCATGTTAACAATGGCTAAAGTGTAGTGAAGAGATTAACTTTGCCACAGGCTCTCTGGGTGGCTGCAGGAGTCCTGACTGATGCTCTCTCATAAGCACAAGTTGGCTCTGCCTTCTGTTTCAGTGCACTGAGGGTTAAGCCAAGTCTACCTGAATTCCACTGGTGTTACCTTGCTGCCAACACTCTTCTGTTGCCAGTGAAGTTTATGCATGTACATGTTAAACAGAAATTTATAGGTAAAGCATGATATTTTGAATTCCTCTTCTGGGTGCATGATCTGCATTAGTAGCTATCTGTACAGTAGGTGTGGAGTGAGTCGGATGCTTCATGTCAGTGTAAAGAAGTATGATACGATACATCTGTCCTTAGCGGCTAAATTTGCAGAAGCAACTGGACCTGAATGTAAGTATTTGGAAATAGTTTTGCCGTCTCTGAGGAATCAAATCTTGTAATATCCACAGGCACTTAGCACCGCTTGTATGCTGTCTTTTGAGATGACAGAGGAAGATTAAAAAAGTGTTCGTGTCTGCCGTTATTGCTCACTCTTCTTTAGTTGTGATGTGTTTTGCTGGTGAGCTACTATTGGCACGTATTGAAGGTATGTCTTCTCGATGCCATCTTGCTGCAAATTCCGGCTTGTTCTAGTCTCTCTCCTTTTGTTTTCACAAAATGTTGCAGATTTCGGTAGAGTGAGAACAGATTTCTGATGTGCTGAAATCAAATCTGGTGTGCATTTACACCCAGCAAGAGGATAAGCAGAAGGAAAGAATAAATCATTCAAGTATGGAGCATACAGCGTGCATCACAGGATAGGAAACTGTCATGAGTACCCCTTCAACCTCACAGCTACATGCCAGCCTGTATCAGAATAATTCTCTTAACATTTGAAAAACTTGAGGCGGCGATCCTTGGCCAGGATGACTGCCTACTCTTACAGATTATGCTTTCCCATACAGAGTGTTATTGGTAGTGATGTGGTCAGTAATGTGCATGGTTCCCAGGTAAAGGTTTTTTTGTGAAAGATGTCCTTGACTTGCTTTCTTAATACAGCGTGAATTGCTCAGTGAGTGGTGTTTTGTAAAACTACAACAATGACTTGCCCTTTTTTTAACTTTTCCCTGATTCTTTTTCATTGATTATTAAATATTTACATGTTAACTTTTTTTGGAAGTGGCTGCTGAAGCAGATTGGCTTTTCTTGCTCAGTCCCCTTCAAAGTGAAACATGAGTCCCTTGTTTTTATTCAGCCCAGATGGTATGCTTCTGAAAGTGAGCAGCGTGTTGCCATGAAAATGGACTACTTTTCTCCCCTTTTCCCCTCCTCCTTTACTTAACTGAACACATCCATGTAGCTCATAGCTGGGTTGAATTCAAAATTAGTCAAAGAGGCTGCAGGGTGAGTATGTCAACTGTTGGAAAGCCAGCACTGCCAGGCTGAAGGAATTTCTGCCGCTGCCAACAGGGGGATATAGCAAGTTGCCTGCACCTTGCCAGCCTATGGACCTTATTAGAAAAAGGGACAAGTTCGGTCTTCTCGGCGTCTGTCTTGTGCGTGTCTGTAAGGCTGCTCCTCCGCACATGCCAGCGCAGAGCCCCTGAGCCGTGCAGTGGGCTGTGTGCTGCCCTGCGCATTCCTGAGGGTTGGGAGGTGAGGACCGCACAGAGGGTTTCTTTGTGGGTTTTTACATCCGATAGAGGAGACTTGCAAAGTGAAGGAAGCAAAATGAGCAGCAGGGTTTAAAACATGTGCAATTGTTTTGACAGTTCCTTATCCACCAATGGATTGTTTTGGAGGCAGAGTAATGCGCATAACAGGATTTTAGATGTGCCGGCTATGACTCTCAAGTTGCTGTCTATAACCTGCAACTCTCTTCTAGTGGCTGATGAAGGTCTTGTTTTAAAAGAAATAGCTGTTCCTTTGGAATTGGATTGAGTCAGAGTTCTGTGTTCCCATTCTGCAGCAAAGCTTGCGTAGCGCTGTCAGCCCGTAACTTGATCTGCAAGTATCTTTTATTTGCTGTTTGGTGGAAAGGTTAGTAATACATCCTTGCTTTGGGAGAACATTGAGGATACATTTATTTTATGACAAAAGAAATACTATAAACAAACAACTTACTGGGTAACAAATAAAATTTGATATCTGTTCCTGGAATGTCGCTTTAATTTATTAGGGTAGAAGTATCACATTTATTTAAAAGAGTTGTGAAGAGTAACAGGAACTTGATAGTTTGGGGGGGGCTTGTCTCTTGGTTTGTGTTTTTTTTTTTGTTTTTTGAAACTAAAAATTTCTCAAATGATCTGGCTCAGTCTAATTTTTTTCATTTAAAAAGTGTAGACTTCATTACTAAGGCTTTGCAGGCAAGATAAGAGCAGTAGGTCTGGCAGGTGCTGAACTTTGGTTATTCTGCCCAGGGGATGTGGCAGTGTCTGAAGTGCATCCCGTTATCATGTTTCCTCAGGAACACCGGGATGCTTAGGGAGGAGAAGACAGTTCTGTAGTTAGGGCAGGTGTCAGCTCTCAGCTAGCAACTTGCCCAAGAGGTCTCAGGTGTTGGCAGAAGGATTTTTAGTCTTGAATAGGTGCAGCTTCCGTGTGGTTGGATGAGAGATGTAGGTGTGAGGTTAGACAAGAAGGTAGTGCAGAGCTGCCGTGAGAATTGCACCTTTTTGGTGTTGCTGCCTAAATGTACTGCCTAGGTGCTTATGTTCAGAGAGAGCCAAAAGCTTGGTAATTCCTAATTCTCTTGTCGAGCTTGAGATAACTCTGTTTACATCAGAGATTTATTCTTAGCCAGCACATTTCAGTTTTATAATATTTGAGAACTTGCGAATGTTCTCTAATAAAAGTTATGACAACTGCCATGCTGACCTGAAAGCTTTTTAGGGGGAGTGTGGTTCTGCTGTTGAAGTTCTTGGATGCTTTATAGCAAACTTGAGGACACGGCGTATTGGCTGTGCCTTTACATTGCGAAGAACACCTGGGTATCTCATCTCTTTCATATCCTGATCTAGCGACAGCGTGCTGTAGTTGTGTAAGACTCTGTGGTAGGTTTTCTCCAGTTGCAGGCAGAGGTGTTATTAATGCGCTGGGAGCTGCTGGCCAAGAGGAGATTGTGTAACACCGGCAGTTCCACTCTCTGGAGCTTTTTGAGGGTGGGGATTTTGCGTTGGTGATTATGTACCAGGTACAGGTCAATGATATGAAGATTGGTCTGAATGCATTCAATCACTGGTTTAAGAAAAAAACCAAACAACCAAACAAACCAAAACCAACTTGCTGTTGAACTTAGAACTGTAGAACTTGGTTCATAGTGATGCTGTGAGGCTGCACCAGCCCCCCGGTGGTTACTGACAGTGCTGTGTCTGTTGCAGGACTAGCCAAGGACAAACCGTTTGGATTGCTGATTAGACGCAGGGACTCGGGCACGAAGCAGAGTTGGGAACAGCATTTCCCTGGGAGCAGTGAAGGCCCTGCCTGGGCTGGAGCTGAGCTCTTCCCCTGGGCTCTAGGTTGGAGCCTTTTTCCGTTGCAGTGCAGACAGCAAACCCATTCTTTCTTGATCAGAAGAGCACTGATGCAGGGAACGAAACTGAGGTTTAAATGAGACTGCTTAAAGCAAAAAGGCATCAAATTGCCACCTGCATAGCCCAGGTTTGCTTTTTGCTGGATGTCACTTTCTTTAAGGTGCTATAGCAGGAGAGTTGCTGGTGGCTTGGGATGTGTGGCCAGTGGCAGAGGTTGCCTCATCTGCCTCAGAAGATATTATTTCTACCTTTGTCTGAACTACCCTGTCTTTTAACAGCTCAGGGCAAATTTCTGTTAAGGTGTCAATTCTGCACTGGCAGACTCCTAAAACATCTGCAGGAGGGTCAGCATTTGCAAGAAAGAAAAAATGAGAGGAAATATGTCGTCTGGGGCAGATGTCGGCATAAATAAAGACCTCCCTGAAGGATTCCTGTTGTGTCTTTGAAACAGTGATGTGAAACTCTGCAGATGTCTGTCAGGGCTGGAGCGTTTGGCTCCATTGCAGGGGACGAAGGGACCCATCTGCATTTGTCTGGTTCAGGAGTTTCTGGAAAGCCTCGTGCTTAGCAGGTTGTTGTTTTGGCAGCCGCGTGCTCCAAAGATGCCCGTATAGAGCTGGTTTCTCCCTGCAATGGCAGGAATGAGAATGGGATTGGCAATAGAGGGAACTGGCTGCAGCTCTGCTGCTCCCCTGGGCTTCCAAAAATCACACAGTTATCCTCAAAAATATATAAATGATAGGTAAATGACTAAGCTGAGTGTCAGCTTAATTTGTTCTTCCTGGTTTTGAACCGTGAAGATATGCAGGCAGGCGGGGGGCTTGTTTTTGTGACACCTCCACCTTTAGGTGGGAAGGTTTGTATTTCTGGTTTTGGTCAAGTGCATGTTGCCTGGGACTAGTCTGGAATGTGACACAGGAGGATGAGGGGAAGGACATTCTTTCTCTCGTCCTCTGCCTTGTCTTGCAGCTTCCCCCCAGCTCGACACCATACCAGTGCCATTTTGGTGCTTGTTGAAACCGTTGAGTGTCATTCTCTTCCTTCACTGAAGCTTGTGTTCCTGTGATATCTGCATCTGTACTGATCTGACAAAAGCATGGGAGTATGGAGCCGAGTTCTTGTAGCTTTGTCTGTTTTACTTGTGTTTAGACCAGCCCTGTGAAGGAGATTCTTTTTTTTAAACAAACTTTGCTTTGACCTGAGGATCCACAGAAGGCTGCATGTATGTTCCTGGAAAGAAAATAGCAAGAAAGAAATGGGTAAAATGGGGGAGTGTGAGTGGAGAACAGGTAAAAGGATAATTTAGGAACCAGAAAGTGCTACTAAGTACCGTACTCAGGATACTGCTAGGATAGTGAGAAAACAACCAGATCCATTTATCTCATTCTCATTCAACCGCTGATAAACAGCTTGCTCAGTGACTGCTTTTGTTGCCTATTTTAAAATCCCTTGTAATCTTTCCTCTTTTTTCTTTGTCGTAGAGAGCCAACTGTTGCCTGGGAATAACTTCACAAATGAATGCAACATTCCTGGAAACTTCATGTGCAGCAACGGGCGCTGTATCCCAGGGGCCTGGCAGTGTGATGGGCTGCCAGACTGCTTCGATGACAGCGATGAGAAGGAATGCCGTAAGTGACCATTGCTATGACCTTCACATGCTTAATATCACAAGGCTTGGCTAGCTAGTGTTGCTGGTGTGTTCTGTAATGTGTATTAGGTAAGTAACAAAGCTACTGCCAGTGTCTGAATTCAGCTATTGTTACAAAAAATGTACAGCCTTATTACTATTTCAGGTCTTTAAGGTTCTTCAAATTGTCCAATTTTAATGCAGCACTTGGTAGCAGGTCCGTAAGCCCCTGTTCACGGATGGATAAATTGAGACAGACTTGGCTTACAGCTCTTCCAGTGGAAGAGTGATGCTCTGTGAGTTGTAGGGGTCCTGCTTCAGCACGCTGGCCTCTACTACCATCAAGACTAGTTCCTTTCATTTCAGAATTGTTGACTGTATCCTGTTAGGTTTTTTCTCTCCTGTCAAAATGTAATTCTTAACCCTTTGAAACTTAATACTAACTTTCTGGAAAATAGACCGAATGAATTTCCTAATAACTGTTTACATATTTTAATCCTCCTTACAGAACTCTTGGTTCTAGAGAGATAAAGTCTGATCTGGTTGTCCTCTGTGATTTCATCCTTTTCTTAGTGTTAATTAAGCATTAGTTAATCTTATTCACCCATTATTTAGTATGAAACTTTCTAGCCTACACATTTTATCCAGACAGCAAGATTATGCTGCAGCATATGCTATGATTTGAAATCCAATTGGGAGTGAAAAAACCCTCGAATTTCATGTGATTCTAGAGTGACTGAGAAATTTCTGAGAAGCAAGTGACTACTTTTTGTCTAACAAATGTTGCTCCTTTACATTTATACTTTATGAAGGTTTTCATTAAACTTAAACTGAATTATAAGATTACCTTTCCCAGGATGCTTCCAAGACATCATCAGCTTCACTTACAGAGCAGATGGAAGAAAGAATAACTTCTTCCAAATTAACTAACTAGAAATAGAATGTTTTGTTAAATGTTCTTGCTTTTTTAACTTGATACCTCTTTAACCCCAGTTATCCATCCCTTTTAAAATAGTGGGGCTTTAATAGCTGTGCTGAGGAAATCTCCATACATAGTTCTGCTTTAATCCAGCGAGCTTTTCTCCATTTCTAAGGCTTAGAAGTGTCAGTGTAAAATATCTGATGCTCTGCAGTCTTTATCAACCTTGTGTTGCAACATTGAAGACAGGTAAAATCTTTTTTCTTATTTAGATTGTAACAGTTTAAGAAAGGATGGACCTGTTGTGAGGATTAATCATTGTCCTGCATGTCTGTCTAAAACCTAGCTGAATTTATATGAGTGGGAGCTTTTGCAAGAAAAAATGTCCAGAGTTCAACCTATACATTTCAATGAGATGTTCCTGATAGTAATAGCTCTGTGGCTCTCAGGTTCCTCATTACCTGGCTCTTGAATATGTTGCTAGCATGACTTTTGGTGTGCTGTTTCTACTTCTTAAAACAAGCTGGATGGTGGCACTTCTGTGTATTTATAGGATACAAACGAGGAGGTTTTTCTGTCTCTGAGAATGTTGTCAGCTTCTGCCTTGCACGAAGTTTGTTTCACCTGGTACAGTTAGAAAATTGAAAAAAACCAAATTAGAAATTGGAAGATTTTCATTAACCTTAATGAAGATTTTTTTAATGAAGGCTGGGCTAGGTATTTACCCATGAATCAGTAAGAGGAAAATACTTTGTGACTCTGTGTTCGAAAATTTCTGTACCAAAATCAGTTGGATCTATTGAATTGCAGATAGTAATGAACATAGTTACTGACAATAAAAGATAAATAACTGCAAAATGACAGCTCAGAAAAGTTCTTGTCACGACAGACTCAAACCTAGGCTATGCTGCAACTGCGAATTTAAGTTTCTGATGAATTGTCCTTTGTTGGGTTTTCCATTTAAATACTTCCAGCCCACTTGGTTGGCTAACAATGAGCATCCTTCTGATCTTGCCCAAATTAATGGAGATAGACTTCCCCTTGGTGAAGCCAT
>VZTO01007280.1:151275-179798 GCA_013400615.1 Syrrhaptes paradoxus | reverse complement strand
CATTCTGAAGTTAAGTTACTCAGAAACAGAGAAAGGGGATCAGTTGGTTTTCTGTTGCATTCCCTACTGGAAAAGTGACTATTGGAACTGGTAGCAGGAAGGAAGATAAACTTGATTTGGATGCAGGACAAATAAAAGATTTTTAATATTAGCAATAGGAGACAAACAGCTCAGAGGTATATTCAATTCTGGCCAATACATTATCACTGATAGTCTTTGGCAGTAATTTATCTACTGCAGTGTTAAGCAGGCCCCTCAGCCCTCTTATGAGCTTGATTCCATTACAGTGTGCTATCTGGGGAGTTATTATAATAACTTTTCTATTATGATATTGATTTTACAATTGTCGCCTTTCTATAATGGAATCACAGTTATTGCAGAATCAATATTAAGTGCTTCAGAAGAGAGCAGAGTGTGTATGAAACATATTGTTATGGGTCCTAAGAGTTTCATGGAAGGTAAAATGAAAGCTTCCATGTTGCTATCCGGAAATACTGTCTTGTTACATTAAAAATTCATACACAATTCATCAACAGTGCAATTAGTAAATTTTATAGTCCCCATTGTTATATTTTATCTACATATGAAATAAATATGTATCTATATTTTATCTTTAGTTGTATCCACGCTGTTCCTTCCATGTGGAAGCATGTTAGATGCAGACCTGAAAGTATCCATTTACAGAGAATAATAGGAAACAAAAGTTGATAATCATATTCTGAAATCAACATGCCCTTTAATTTTCAGTGAAAGATAAAATTTTATGCTAAGGAGTAAAAAAATAAATTTCCAAACGTCAAACGTAATGCATTTTTCAGTCCCTTGCTGGTCTCCATTATAATTTAGCAAAGTATATTTTTTGTCTTAAGCTATTTATTTTGTTATAAGGCTGAAACATGCCCATTATATTCTTCCATCCATGCCAGCAACATCAGAACTGTCTTTTTGGATTGCTACAGTTTTATTTGCTTTCCTTACTTTTAAGTCTTCATATAACTTGCAGCTGGAGGAGCACATCAGTTTACAGATTTTATCTGGCTCTCGCTCAGTTGTATGAAGGGAAGAGAAGGAATGCCTGCAGTTCATTCCATTGTTCAAAGATATCTTAGCAGAAGAGGTGCTCAAACGCTCAAACACTGGTTTACTGTTTTTAGTAAAAGTGGTCCACTACATGATAGATGAGACTTTCTTACAGTTTTGAGTTGTTCTAGTATTACAGATTTACTTTCAAGCGCCTCTAGGTGCTTCACCCCAGTCTTGAGCTATTTCACCCATATTTAGATGTATTGGTAGTTTTAGTGTTTCAAAAGAAGCCTGCAGTATATTCAAATATTCTTCTAACAGGCAGGTCAGTAGTAATAAATGCAAGTTCACTGTTCACAGCTTTGAAGTATCGACATTTTAATGTATCACACAGCCACATCAGTGAAGTTAGTCATAACTATTAGACATCAGTCCTTACTGAGAGTCTAGCAAAGTGGGATCATCCCTGTATCAGGCATGCTGCTTTTCAGCATGCTTAGCATGCANGAGCTGATGTGAATGTTTTTATTTTTTTTTTTAAATACTGTTTAGTAACTTGTTTTTGATAAATGGAGCAAAAAAGTTAATCCTTTGAGCCAAATTATTACATGACTCATTTAAAAAAATTCACTGTATGTGTTTGGTCCAGATGTTGCTAATAGGTATGACCTTTTTACTCAAATATATGTAATTGTAGAGTAAAATTGAAATTCACTTCTGAGGAATTGTTTACTTATTTGTTGCAGCCTTAATGACACGTCTCCAAATGTGTTCCAATTAAGATTAAAGCAAAAATGGTAATTGGCCATTAAACATGTTGCAAAAGAAAGTAAACTAGTGAGAAAGGCAACTCAGCAGAAAAAAAAATGCTTAAGTCTGTTGAAAAGCAAGAGTAATAATGGAGTTTTCAGCGTAGGACACTATTATGGGAACAGCTAATTGCAAAACAGATAATAAGTAAGAAATGTAACTGCTCATGAAGGCAAAAACCAAAAAAATAGAGATAATGGAGCAATTACTTTTTCAGTGCTCATAGGCCAGATCCCAGTCTTTCCTGTGTCAAGACCCATGCAAAAGGCAGTTTTGCAAGACCTGTGGCTCTTTCCAGCATATCTCTGTGTTAGACCATAAAAGAATATCTCCTGTTCAGCATCAGTTATATCTGGTTTTGCCACTCTCTTGACACTGAACAGCCAAATAAAATTTTATTTAGGGAAAAAATTAAACTGGTGCACAGAGCTATGAAGGGCACTTTGCATCACATAGGAGCTCTTTGTGGGGAGGGAAGCAGAGTGGCCATGTTTATGGGATGTTACCTAGAAAATATGCATTGCATCCAGGCAGTAAAGGAAAAGGTTGGTCTAAAAGGCTATGCAATGCCTAACTGGGAATCAGTATGAACTGGGATCTGCTGTTGGTTCATATATGAAGTCACCACAGAACTTTTTTGGAATTTTTTCTGGTATTTCTACTGATTTTTCTATTGTTTCTAAAAGTTGCCACCTAGATACATAAATTCAGGTGTTTCTGCCTCCAAAATGGGGCAATTCAGAGTGCAAGTCTTATGCCTAGCCATTTCTAGTGTCAATTTAGACACTCTTGGGTACATTAGATATCCACAAGGGTCTGGCAGATATGACAAAATCTGTAGGAGACCCACAGCCTTCCAGAACTGCATTGAGACCCCAAAGGCATCTCTAAAAGCCCTGGTTGCTTGATTCTGTCCATATAAATTCACTGAAGCATGTCTTGTAGTTTCAGCTCTGCTTTCAGTTTGCACTTTGGGACACATCTTGATGCACAATAAAAATTTTCTAAGCCTTTACAGCCTGAGTACTCTGGCAATACTGCATGTGCAAATCCAGTCATCTACAGCAGATAAGGGATTTGAATTTCATCAGTTATTCTGTGGGAATGATGTACAAGAACCTTGGTTACAGGAAGGACATTTAAGTAATGTAGATGATACAAGGTATATTAATTGCAAATTAGAATCTGTATCTGTCCCTTAATTTTCCAGAAAGTATGTGCCAATCACAATTTTTCAAAGACTTAAAACATGGGTGTGTTTTCTCTGGCTGCCCAGTAATTTATGGGACTGTGGCTCAAAGAAAACTTTACCAAATTTCAGGGTTTGTTTTTTTTTTTACTGGTGAAATAAATATTTTTCTACATGGCAGGTCTATTTATGGTGTAGGGTCATCCGCCAATACACAAATAAAAGTAATAAGAATCCTGGTATCAGCTGCTTAAAATAATGTCTGGCCCATGTGTCAAATTTTAAGAAAATGGAAACATGATCTCCAAACACAGAAGGGTTTGGCCACCTGAACTAAAGGTGGCCATTACTGTATCTGAAAATGACACGCACAGGTCCTAGGCCATAAGGAAAAACTGAGTTTGATACCAGTTTTCTGTAACTTTTGTGCATGTATTAGTAATTTCAGTTGAATTCTGATGTAGTAAACAAAGATAAGAGAATGAAAAGCAAAGCATTCCCATATATTCAGTAGGAAATAAATTTGTGGTAATTGTTTTCCTTAGTAGCGTTCTTCTTTTATTTTCTGAGAATGAATGAAGCATTCTATTACGTTGAAACGTGAAATGCACAGATGTGAATATAAACGTGTCTTCGTTGTTTAGTAGTTATAAACTTGTATATTTGAAAAGAAAAAAATGCACATGAATAATATATTTAATTTTGGTTTTGTCTACCTTTACAGAAATTTATACAGGTATGAAGCAATAATATATGCATCTCTGTGGGGTTTTCATTTTAAAGTTTGTGATGTGGGTCTATCTCATACTTTGTTCCAGTATTGTTGCATGGTCTGCATTATCATATACAATTAAGGAAATGCTTTTTACTTGAAAAGTGCTAAGTATTGCTTTGCAAATATCCTTCCTTTAGAAAACAAGTTTATTGATTTTCAATTAGTATGGAATTCATAGAAAATGCCTTTTCACAAATTATATGTAGAATCACAAAGCAATTTCCTTGGAATTTGCATTCCAAGGAAAAGGATGTTTTTGCTATAAATTTGAACTGACAGAAAAAACTTGTACTTTTAAACTGTCAGAGTAATACTTTGCTTAATTTCAAGTAATATCAACGTATGCATGCTTCTGCAGGTATTTTTTTTTCTTCCTATCCGCTTCCAGTGCACTTCTGGTTTTTATTTACATTTACTAGCCTTTATCATCTCAGCTGTGGTGGCATTTTGTTTTCTTATGTCACAAAGTACATCAAGCTAAGCAGCCAGATTATAAAATAATGGCAAGCTTAGAGTTATGTCTGAACTTTTCAAACTTATAGAAAATAACAATTCTGAACTTTTAATAGAGGCAATTTCCTATTAAGCATTAAGACATTTAATCTTTAGAGTTGCAAAGACTTCAAATTTTAGGCATCTAACTTATTGCTCATTAGTGTTCCTGGGATTTTATGATAAGTTTATTAAAATCTTTGAGAGTGGGAACCATTAAGCTATATAAAGTTGATGAAAACCAAAACACAGATTTCTCCAAAGTGATTAAATGATTTTTTAAATTAAAATTATTGTATCCACTAGTTTCAAAAGAACAGTCTTGATAAAAACAGAAAGTTACATATAGGTTGGGGTTAGGGATGTTTTAGAGAGGATGTGTTTTTATAAGACCTTATAGTGCCTTTGTGCACTGGATTCTCTCCCGTAAGGAAACACATTTTTACTTTTATTGAATGCTATTCCATTTACTTAATTCACCTTGGAAAAAAGTGCCTTTTAGCTCTGTTGTTAAAAGATGATTTACAGAAAAGACTGAAACTTAATCCTGTTGTAGTGATGTTTTGATGATACAGGAAAAAAATGTAAAAACATATAAAACATTTAAGAAAATATTTATTATGGAAGATTCACATCAGCCATTGGCTTTTACCTAATATATGAAATTAGTTCAGTGTCATTTTGAAAAAATGGTCTCTATGTTCTGAACCTAAGCATATAAACAATGTAAATAAAAACATTCCTGAGTTAAAACAAACTGGAAAATGTGCATGTATTCATGCAAGCCATATAAAATTAGCCTGAAAGAATAGGGATTTTGTCCCTATTCTTTCCTTACTGACATCCTTTAAGCTGGTATAATTTTCTCATTTCATTGAAACAAATTGCTGTTAAGTTTATTCATAAGATATTTGTTATGTTTCATCAAATTACAGCAATGGCGAATAGATTCTAAGCAAGGCTACTGAAATCCAATTATACCAGTGTCATAAGATTACTGGATCCCTATAAAATAAAATAAAATAAAATAAAATAAAATAAAATAAAATAAAATAAAATCTTTTAGTTAGCCAGTGTCTGAAGATCAAACACAAGGGTCAGATCAGCACCACAGTTTCCATCATAGCAGGTAGTAGGACTGGCACTCACTTTGGAACTTTACAGCACAACTGCTTCCTCTGACTCCAGTCTGGTGCCCAAGGGCAGGTGCCGCCACCTGGTTGGATCTTCCTCTCTTGTCCAAACCTCCACATGGACCCCTTGGCAGTGGTGGCATTTGGTCTGTCCTGAGAGCTTTCTGTCCTTGTGAGTGTATATTTAACACCAGTACCAGACTACTTGGTATTATTTAGGAAATTGCCATCCAAATAACACACTTGTTGTTCTGGTACTAGCCATATATAGTTTATTTCCACTATATTGTCATAATCATGACAGCAGTTTGCAGCCAGCAGTTTGCAATCAGATATATTATGATGTCATTGACTCAGTCTGTACTTTTACTGCAAAATGCTGACTTTGAAAGCTGTTGTCAGATTTGATTCCTTAAAATGTTAGTGGAAAATGGCTTTTTAATTAAATTCTTTTCCAAAAACATTGAAGAGATGCTATTTCTGTATATAAGATAATTCTGTAGTACACATAAAAACATTTTATATATAGATTTATGCTGAACAAATAAAACAAACAAGACAAATGTCAATAGTTTTGCATACAGAAATGAAAACTTATCTCAGGTAATTTATTTTATGTCATTTTTGTAAAATAAGCTTTTGACTTTTAATAATATCCTCAATAGAGCTATNGTGCCGCCACCTGGTTGGATCTTCCTCTCTTGTCCAAACCTCCACATGGACCCCTTGGCAGTGGTGGCATTTGGTCTGTCCTGAGAGCTTTCTGTCCTTGTGAGTGTATATTTAACACCAGTACCAGACTACTTGGTATTATTTAGGAAATTGCCATCCAAATGACACGCTTGTTGTTCTGGTACTAGCCATATATAGTTTATTTCCACTATATTGTCATAATCATGCCAGCAGTTTGCAGCCAGCAGTTTGCAATCAGATATATTATGATGTCATTGACTCAGTCTGTACTTTTACTGCAAAATGCTGACTTTGAAAGCTGTTGTCAGATTTGATTCCTTAAAATGTTAGTGGAAAATGGCTTTTTAATTAAATTCTTTTCCAAAAAGAATGACAACATTGAAGAGATGCCATTTCTGAATATAAGATAATTCTGTACTACACATCAAAACATTTTATATATAGATTTATGCTGAACAAATAAAACAAACAAGACAAATGTCAATAGTTTTGCATACAGAAATGAAAACTTAGGTAATTTATTTTATGTCATTTTTTTAAAATAAGCTTCTGACTTTTAATAATATCCTCAACAGAACTATCTTTTTTGGCAATTAAAAAAAAAATCTATTTTCAGCGCTCCTCTATGTTCTTTAGCGATTTTACTGAAGTATTATAAGCAAACACAGCAGAAAAGAGAACTCATTAATAATATTAGCAGAATGACATTTCCGAGTGTACAATATGCTTATCATCCTAGACAAACAAAAAGAGGATTTTCCAATTTAATTAATTATTTTATATATATTGCATGCTAGTAAATAAGTATAGTATATGCTATGAGTACATGCTTCTATATAGAGAGGGAAGTATAAAGAAGTATAAAGTATAAAGTATAAAGTAAAAATCCAATACATTGTGCTGCTGAAAAGGAAATTGTCCTTCAACTGTCTCTGTAATGTAGTCATTTGTGCATATTCTTTTGGGGTTTGTTCAGGTTTATTCTAATAGAGAGGCTTTTAGCTGTTTATTTAAGTAAAGACCATCTATTATTTTAATCAATAAAATATAGCCAAGAATTAAACAAGCAAAAAGGTCAAACTTGTCTAATGGAAATATGTGCTGAACTTCTTAATTCTTTAATGAACTTCGGTGTTTGGTTCTTTCACATTTGATCTGTTGGGCATACTTTCTTTCTCTTTTTTGTCAGCTAACTATGTTTAGTGAATACTACCTTTTTACTCTGTGATGTTTAATATAAAAATCCTAATATGTTAGTGGGAGAAGACAGTTTATAAACTCTTTTCCTGGCACAGCCTTCCTTTCTGTCGACAACCACAGACTTAGTATTTCAGAAACTTATCAGATCAAGTGAGAACTTTCCTATATTTAGTAAAAAAAATAGATGTATTCAAATTAATCAGCTACATTTAAACATTTAATATTTATATATTTGCACAAAAATTCTCTAACAAATATTTTACAAGAAAGAGAAAATGCAGAAGACATGAATTCCATATTCTGATTAATTTGCTTTAAAAAATAAATTTTTCACCTATAAACTGTTTGCTGCTTGATTTATCCAAATAGCTTTAATCATACATTTACAGCTTTGTAAAAACTGTGAGAACAGCAGCAGTGCAGTCATTATACTAACACATAACTACCATTGCCTATTACTATCCAACCTTAGTTTTTGTGTGGATATGCATTTAAAAAAAATCTACTTTAAATCAGACAACTGTATTTTCTTGTTTTCTTGCTACTTATATTGATTATTAATAATATCAATTATTTAATAATAGATGATTTTCAGAATTGTGTTAAGATAATATAAACAGTTGGGGTCCTCTGAGTGAGGGAATGGTTTTCTAAATTCTTAATTCTCAACATTGATGGTTAAAAATTAATTGATTCAGGGAAAAGGACTGAGTGAGTGGGAGACAGTCATTATTTTCTTGTCTTTTTGTTTTCCCAGTCTACAAGTTTGCACATGATTGAAATTTTTGCTGTTTCTGCCAGTAGCAGAAAAAGATTTTCCATACAGTGATATGCAGGAAAGCTGGGTGGGAGGAAAAAGGTTGAATTTCTAATGAAAGAGTGGGGAACGCTCCTTGAAAGAAGGCGCTGAGAAAACTGTTTAGAATATTGCTAACACTTAATGCCATTCCACATGGTTTGGCCTCATTTGGTAAGTAGGATTATTAACCCAGGTTGTCAACTTTATGACCAGATTTTAAGTTGCCATTCCTTATAAATGTCAGGATAACGTAAGTATTTTTTGCTTTGTGCTGTTTTGCTTTACTATAGCCAGAACAAAAACAATCATTTATGTTTCCCCTAATTCCTTAAAGAGGGGGAAAAAGCCTATTTTGTCAGGCAAAAATTTTGGTACAATTTCAAGTCCATACAAACTTCACTGGAATGCATACCCTTCTGGGGAGCTACCTTGAGCAAGAATCTGAAGAATGCTTGCAGAACAGCACAGGAGGAAGGAGCATGAGCTCCTTACCAGTCACACTTCCATCCTGGTTGAGTTGCCATGCTGCCAGGGGAAGGCGCTGGGGAGGAAGAACAGACTACACAGCATTAGTGATGACAAAATAGAAGATGAAGAGGTTCTCTTAGAGACCCTGAAGGGACAAAAGCCCAATACCCACAGGAGCAGGATTGGAGAAGTGGGGGGGATAGTTAGAGGATACACTAAGGCACAGGGGGACAGAGACTCTGCAACAGTGGAGGCTGGAAGTTACCATAAAACAAAAGAAGGCAGCTGATGTGGAATAGGCCAACAAAATTTTGTCTGTAATGACAGTACAAGCAAAGGAGATATGCTGCAGGTTCAGCTGACTGCAGCCAATACGCAGCATATAACTGTGGGCCTGACCTTCCTCTTTTATAGCACAGACCAAATCATTTTACTGACAGTGTATCTCAGTAAATATAAAAGTACGTTTCCCAAGTTAAAGTTAAATAATTTCAGTCTCATGGACACCTTAATATTGAAGATATCCAATGGGTGTTTTTCATGCTTTCATATCCTATAAATTTAAGGAATTTCAAGCTTTCAGACAAGTCCCAGAGTGGCATTGTGTGTCACTGTAGCTTCATCTCAACCACTATGCTGCAGGTAAAGTCTTGTTATTCTGAAGCCATAATGAAATATTGAATATATTCCTCCAGAATAAGCTAACCATTTAACTGATTCAGTTTTCCTCAAATTATGTTAAAAAAAAACAAACCAAAACTGTATGAATTGCCAGTTCTGTTAGTTACCGATTGGTCTACAAACCTAAAGCTGCTGTATACTATAGCTGACCTGTAACACTGCTTGATTCTTTTTCAGGGATTCTTGTCTGAAATTTTGAGCCCAAAAAGAAGTTGAAAACTCTCAGTGCTATTATCCACCTCACAAACTCGGCTTATCTTGCCCACCGGGTGCAGGAGCCCAGGCACGGGCAGCGGGGGCTGCAGGAGGGTCTCTGTGAGGAGAGGAGAGGCCGGGGCTGCCCCGTGCCGGACACAGCCGGTTCCAGCCGGCTCCAGCCCACCCACCGAAGGGCACGGCTGAACCCCGCAGACAGGGTGGGGGTGCCTTGGGGAAAAGGTGTGTAAGAAAGGGCAGAACACTGCACAGGCAGTGAGGAGTAGAGGAGTAGGGGAAAAAAGTGAGGAACAGCCCTGCGAGCACTGAGGGGAGAGAAGGAGGGGGAGGAGGTGCTCCAGGCACCTGGGAAAAAATGCTCCTGCAGGCTCTGGGGAAGGAGGGGGTGGAGCAGGCTCCTGGCAGGAACTGTGGCTGCTGGTGGGGTCTGCACTGGAGCAGGGGAAAAGTGTGAGGGGGAAGGAGAGGCACAGGGGAAATGTTATGGACCAGCCACCACCCCTGCTCCCCATCCCCCTGGGCTGCTCAGGAGTGGGGAGGAGGCAGAGGAGTCTGGAGTGAACGAGTGAAGCTGAGTCTGGGGAGAAGAAGGGGATGGAGGAAGGTGTTTTGTGTTTGTTTCTGACCATCCTATCTTATTTTTAATTGGCAATGAGTAGTTTTCCTCAAGCTGATTCTGTTTTGCCTGTGGCAGATGCCCCTATCTTTATCTTGACCCACAAGCTTTTCCGTCTTACTTTCTCCACCCATCCTGTTGAGAGGGACTGAGAGAGAGCCTGGGTGGGCATCTGTCAGCGTGACAACTGGGTTAAGGCTACAGCCTCTTCTAAAGAAGAGGGAGGAGGCTGGAGTAGGGAGAAGCTGCTCCAGGAAGGAATGGCTGGGCAACCAGCGCCGGGGCAAGGGCACTGGGGAAGCCGGCAAAGGGACTGGAGTACAGCACACCCCGGGCAGCTCCGCCAGAAAGCACAGCATAGACACATCCCAGCCTCAGCCGTCACTGAAAGGCAGATGGACTTCAAAGGGGCTCAGAGGTACTTGTGCACAGTTTGTTGCAGCCTTGAATGCCATCCAGCTCAGTGAAAGAAAACACTTGCCTTCAGCAACGCTGAGGGAAAAAGGAAGCAGCTTTACAAACCCGAGCCCCTTTGATTTCTGTTCTGTCTGCCCTCATAATTTTGAGTTTCACTATTGGAAAACCTGAATCAGTCCTGCTTATGATCTAGCAAACTCACTTTAAAGGGCTTTTTAATCCTTTTTGATCTGTTTCTTGCAAATTAAAGATTCAGATGAGGGTATCTGCAACCCAAGATCACCATCACAGTTCCTTGATTAGTCCAGATAAATGTACATGATCTGTTATACACTAGAGTGTTTGTTAGGAAAGAGTAGAAAGGGCTTGTCTGAGATTTTTATTGTACTGAATTTTTATAAATGATGGAGGCAGTTACCCCTTATTAAATGCACATGTAATTTCAGTGAAATAATTTGAGTGTCGGCATGAATTGCAAGCAGAACAATTATACAAGGTTACTTGTGTTTCATTCATGTTCAGGATTATGGGTTAATGTATAAACAACTCATATGGTAGCTGTGACAACAGGATATCAGGAGTAAATAACAGGAAGCTTCGAAACAAAATTAATTATTTTTAAATACACTTTTTGAGACATTTCAGAGGACAAAGGTAAACAGAAATACTATAAAATATATTGAGATAGCTATTATGATTTTAAAATGCAATGTCGTTATATAAACAAAACAGATAAAATTGCCTTTTTTTGTTTGTAATTCTAGAGAGCAAATTAATGTTTCTGCATGGTAATATACACATATGTACCTCTGAGACCCTTCAACTCAATTTTAACCAGGGATAAAAAGAAAATACAGCTCATAATAGGCAGCAGCTGCAGGGATATGTTCATTAGTTAAACAATGACAGCTTTGCCATTTTCCTTTTCAGGTTTGAACTGTGAATTTAGGCCTTGTGAGGCCAGCAATCCCTGTGAGAACGGAGCTGTGTGCATAGAAGAAATGAATTTGGACATTTTTCCCCTTGGATTCCAGTGCCAGTGTGTGAAGGGCTTTGCAGGTCCGCGTTGTGAGATCAATGTCAATGAGTGCAGTTCTAACCCTTGCCTCCACGGATACTGCTATGACAGTGAGTTCAGCCTGGTTCCTCACTTCAATGTAGAACAGTCTTTCTGCTGAAGCCTCTGTAGCTACTGAGCCACTCTGGGGAGAACAGCGGATAATTTACTGATATTTAGCTTGTCTGAAGCTCTGCAGCCAGTACTGGGAGGATTATTTTTGCCAAAATGCTTCAGCTCCTGGCGCTGGGGTTTGTATGTTCAGGGGGTCAGAATTGCAGCTAATGAGAATTTTAATGAGATTTGTGCTGTCTGCTTTGATACCTAAAATAGCCAAACACATCTTACAGTGTGCGTTCAATGAGAGAATATTCAGGTGCTGAAAAGGAGCTCATGGAGCAGTTAGGCAGTATATGTCATAATTCTAGGGAATCCAAAAACTGCATTAAATATCAAACTGATGCAAAATGGAGTGTCTGTTTACTATTCCGCACCTTCTATCACCTTCTCTGTAACTTACACTTTCACTGATAAATATCCTTAAAGGTTTTAGAAGCAACTTGATGATTAATTGCTCTACTATATTCTGTCTGGATTGGCAGGCTATGTTCAGTAGCACTCGTTATATATGGAGTACTTACTGTAAAGTTTTATGGGGCTGTTACCACCTATCAGACTCTTTCTACGCTTGGCAAAAAATAGTAAAAGTGGTAATTTTTAGAGAATCTTATAATGCTGGCTGGAAAGCAGAATGACATCTGGAGGTCATGTAGTCAAACTCACATGAAGCTGGACTATCAACAGTGCTAGAACAGGTCAGTCAGGGATTTTTCTAGCTGAGTTTTGAAAGCCTCTAAGTATGGACAGAAATTCCACAAACTCTGGGACAGCCTGTTCCACTGACACACTACTCTTGCAGTGTTCCCCCTCTCCCAACCCCAACTGAATCTCCTAAACGGTAACTTTTGGCTGTTGCCCTTTACTGTATCATCTAACACTACTAAGAGGAATTCAGTTGTGTTGTTTGTGCAACTGCCCTTGAAGTTGTTGTTATATATAACCCTTTAACTATTAAACCTTCTTTAAGGGACTGATGCAAAGCAAGCCTGGCTGGCGCAACTTTTCCTCATAGATCCCACAATTCAAGCACTGGACAACTGTGTTTGTCTTTTGCTACATCTCTCTCCTGTTTCTCTACGTCCTTTTTAAAATGAGAATGATGACTTGAGTATTTCCTTGACATTCCAATTTTTTCACAAATTTGTAGAAGATGTAATCAAGTTACTGGTTGCAGATGAGATTTTAAAGAACTGAGCCCGAATTACTAAATATATAATTGCCTAAAACTCTCCTAGCTAAAAAAAAATAGTTTCAATAAGCTTTAAGAATTCTATCTTTCCATAAATGGGAATAAGGTGAATGACATCATATTTTATCTAGTAAAGACAATTTCTTAATAAGTTTACAGATGTTTTATGTGTACTCTACATTGGTGCAGAGACATGTTTGAACTGGAATTTAGGTGAGCTGCAGTAAATTTCTTCATGCTCACAAAGTGCCAGATCTTTTAGAGACAACTTGTCTTTGTGGTGCCTCTGGACTTGATATCTGTGGATATATGTGGATATCTCAGTTCCTCTACACTACATGTGCTGGCAGCAGAAAGCTGGAATTCTGAGGAAGCTAGGAAGCTCTTATCAGATGAATAATGTTCCTGCTCTGAAGGACTTAAGGCATTTAATGAATGCATGGTAGCTATGTGTACAGACACAATGGTAGCACAGATTGCATGGTAAATCTCAGCGATAATGAAGAGTCCAGGGACCTCTTTGAGGTCAGAATAAATACAAGCCTGCAAGAAGTGTAATTATTGCTGTCACAAGCTCCTCACATGGATGTACCACTCTAAAGATTCCTCTCCGTTTGGATCATTAATGATGAAAAAGGGAGAGGATTCTTACCATTAGCTTGTTAAGATTAAAATGAAGCATTGAAATACATTAAAGGTTGAGCTGCCAAATTCAACTCACGCAGTTTCCCTTTAATATAGTGGTATAATATGAGGTATTCCTTACAAAAAAATCTCAACAAACCAAACGATGTTTAAGTGCCCCATCTCATTTAGGTACAATATCAAAGATAAAATGTTATGTACTTTGTGTACATTTTTGTGATGGAAGATTACACATTAGCTTATAAGATGCCGTCACTTTTACAGAACCTAGTAATGGGGCATTGATTTATAATTCTTAAGTCAACATATTTGAATTGTTTAAGTAAAATGCAGTACGTGAATCTACTTTCATATTAAAAAGTTGTTTTGAGATATTGCATTTCATTTACTTCAGTTTTTGAACATGTCCACACCTTTTAGGTAAAACCAGTCCAAATCTTTTCCAGATAGTAGTCATAACTCTGACTTACTTAATTTTACTACATTTGGTTGTTATTCTAAAACACTCTTAATACTAAAATACTCTCTGTTACAGTTGTCGATGGATTCTATTGTTTGTGCAACCCAGGATATGCTGGACTGAAATGTGACCAGGACATTGATGACTGCATAATCAATGCTTGTGAACACAATTCTACATGTGTTGATCTACATCTGGTTAGTAGAGAATATTTTTTAATTAAAATGATAGCTAAGTTTTCTTCCTGGAATCAAAAGCAGTACTATTGCAAGTTTTAAACACCCACTTAATCCGTACACCTTGTCAGGAGTTTTATAATAATTCTTTCCAGTCACTGGTGTTTTGTGTTTTGGGTTTTTTTTTTATTTGTAATGATATAGGCAGTGGGAAAGAGGAATGTTTTTATCATATAAAAGCAGTTATTGAGTTAACATGGTTATGTGGGGAATTCAAAAAGAGTGGAATATTTTCAACTAGGTATGTTTATGGCCTCATAATGAGTGACAGGAATATTCATTTACACTGATAACATTGGCTTCAAAGGGGCTTAAAAAGTATCTTTCCCCCCCAAAATGCCTTAAAGTATTTCAGCATTTATTTTCAAAATTCTTCAGCTATATTAGTTCCTGAAACATGAAAAGTGTTAGAAATAACTTACTTCTTCTCAGAAATAAAAGCATTCTATCAACTGATTCCTTCGTGGGAGGAAAGGAGAAGACATTCACATTGTATAAACTTTGGCACCAGAGTGGCCCATGTTCTGTGTTATTCCCTACAGGAATCTGTCAGAAACCAGTTTGTTTTCAGTATACTCAACAGGAACACTAAGACTATGCAGTATAAATATTGTCCTTAAGAAACATTCAGACTGTTAAGGAAATTGGAGGTGGTTAAAAAAAATGGAAGAAAGGTTGACGTTTTTTCCTTCTTCTAGTTTCTCCCAGCATGTTTGTGAGAATATTAAACTAATAAAATGTTAAAGCAAGGTGTAGAATTCAAATTAATATTAAGATGTCTAAATGTAGGTGTCTATGTATGGTATGAGCTAAGCATCTAAGCACTCATCAAAGATTGCAGAATCCTTGCTAATGCAGTCAGCACAGCCCAGAGAGTGCTGCCCATCTTCAGTGTAGATGTCCACTTTGGGTGAACTGAACGACTCTGTAGGTGCCACTCTCTGAATAGCTAAGCTGCATTAGTGCTGTGTTCAGGTGTCTGTATTTCCAGGTGAATCCCCTCCCAGAAGCCCAGAAGTGTGTGAGGGGTGTGTGGGTTTCTGGGGTTTTGTTTGGGGGTTTTTTGGTTGTTTGTTTTTTGTTTGCCTTTTATATTTTTTTTTTAGTACAATAAATAAATTGCACTTCTTTCTGACAAATCCTGGTGGTGACCCGCAGCTACCACTGTGTCCTAAACTTGAACAGAAGTTACATGCTTCAAGAGAATTTTCTCAAATCTACTGATTTCTAGGGTTGTTTCTTCTTTCACAGTTAGAACACTTTATGTATTGTATAATTTTTTTTTGTAAATATGCTTCAAGAACTAGTAAACAACTTGGACAAAATTAAATGCTTGATGTGGAGACCACAGAGCATGTGACACTTTCGGTTTTGTCTTTGGATGCTATTGCAAATACCTATTTTTTTACCAGTAGACCACAATTAAAACTTCATGTTGTCCTACTGGACACATACTGCCATTAGAGAATATTTCAGAAATAAATTTGATGCTCACAAGGCATGTACTGTCCTATTCTCCATGAGATTGTACTGTATATGTAGACATTCCAGGTATTACTCCTAACTGCAGCTGATGCTTTAACTGAGACTGATAAAATGGAGCAATACATGCAAAAGTTTAAACAGCACCCTTTCCAAAAAATAAGAAATCAGAAATGGACAAAATTATGGGTTCTTTATAAAATAAATATATCATTCCATTAAGAATGTCTTCTAAGCTTCACTGAGTGAGTTGTAATATTGATCCAAGGGGACTTTTTAATTTGGGCAAAATTAAACCTGACAAAGAATGGTAGCTCACTGCAATTTTTAACACTGTTTTAGACTTCTTTTCATATGGCTTTCATGCTTTGGATTTCTTGATTCATATGTGTTTATTTTTGTCTTGCAGTACCTATACCTTTCTCATCTTCTTTGTCACAGACCTATACCATTCTGTTTTAAATGGACTGTGACAGCAAATTAGTGAGATCTGTGCAGACTCACTGTTTTAGAGAAAGCGTGACTCTAAAAAAATCTAACCTATGTGGATTGAGTTACTAACTACAGAACATAAATACTGTAGAAACATAATGGCAAGGTGTCATATTAAACCTTGGATTTGATCTTTTTTCAGACCTCAACAGCTTTCTCAACATAGTTCATCTATGTTGCCAGTATTACAGTGTGTTCATATTGAAGTGTTCATTCTGGTGTTAGTTAATGCACAGATAAAAAATCTTCAGTACTTTTTTCATTAGAAGACTGTTCTTTGGCATTTTTGACAGTAACATAATTTTATGAACAGAAAAAAAAGGAAAATTAATACAGATAGTCTCTGCTAAACTGAAAAGTTAGGATCAGCATATTTTTAAGACAAGAAATAGGGAATTGCAAGGAGTTTTGTTTTGCTATAGCAGTAATAGTGCATTGGTATTCAATATTTATACTTTATCCTTCTGTATTCTTTTTTATAGTGTATTTACTTAAACTAAAATTTCTGGCATAAGTTTCTGAAATAACTTTCATGTGGATCATCTTTTGAGTCAAAACCTGAAAGGGACATAAATGACTCACTCACTAACTGATTGCATTATTCATATGCGACTGTATTGTTCCACATAAAATGTCCTTCTTATTATTTTCAGTGTTAGAGAGTACTGAATTTCTTCCACATCAAATGATGTCATTTTATACACCAAGATGCAAAGAGTGTTATGAATAAGCACATATTCATAGAAATGGAAGAAGACCCATTCCCTCTTCTTCAGCCAGAGAAGCTGTAAAAGAACAGATATTGAGATAACAATCCCCTAAAGAATGAATTTTTAACATTTAAAGGGTTTCCTTGTCTTCCTCTAAAAGGTAATAAACTAAGGGATGGGGAGCAACGAGGGCATAATAAAGGAAGACATAAACAGATGGAGATCTCAGGAGTTTCATAATTTCTCCATCAAATACAATTTTCTTCCAAGGATATATTACAGTAGCCTTATTATACAAGTCAAAGACCAAAGATCTTAATGTGAGAAAGAATACAAATTCAAGCTCTAATTGCAACACATACTTCAAAGCCTTTACCTTGGCTCTCCAGGCAGTAGGTGGCATTAAGCAATTGGACCACAGAATGAGATCAGGATAGGTGAAATATGCAGCTGAATGACACGACTACATCAGCTTAAGGAGGCCCTGACTTTCTACTGCACCCAAGAGCTACTGTATACCAGCACAGGCTACTGTCAGTCATATTATACCTTCTGGTAGCTCAGGAATAATTAATTGGCTAATAAAAGTTCCATTCTGCAGTCCAACAGCTTTGATGCATTTTTCTAGGTCAAAGTGAGACAATCAGCCATAGTGACACTTGCATTCCTCTTTGGTGTTGTTGTCATATAAAGTAGAGCCTTAAAACTAGGAAACCATGGTATCTTAATAATGCATCAGCAAAAATAGGCACAAAAAAATGGCACTTGTGTGATGGGTTGACACCAGCTGTCAGCTAAGCACCACATAGCCACTCACTCTATCCTTTCTATGGGATGGGGGAGAGAATAGGAAAAGCAAAAGCAAAAAAAAAACTTGTGGGTTGAGATAGTTTATTAAGCAAAGGTAATGGGAAGAAGGAACAAAGAAGAAAACAAATCAAGTGATGCAAAGGCAATCGCTCACCACCTTCCTTGTGTACACCTAGGCCCAGCTGGTTTTCAAGTAATGTCCACCTTCCCAAAACCCACCTCCCCTCTGTTCTTATATACTGAGGATGATGCTACACAGCATGGAATATCTCATTGGTCAGTTTGGATCAGCTGTCCTGGTTGTGTCCCCTCCTAGCTTCTTGTCCCAGCCTACTCACTGAGGGGGCAGTGCGGGAAAAAGAAAAGGCCTTGGTTCTGTGCAAGCACTGTTAAGCAATGGCTAAATTGTTGGCATCTTATAAAGACTGTTTTGGTCACAAATCCATACAGGCTGCTATGAAGAAAACTAACTCCATAACAGCCAGACCTACTACAGAACAGAATTCTACGAAAGGACGTTAGTTAAACTTGACAGTGGGAAATCAAAAAAGCTGGGCTTGTGATGCCGCTCCTGGTGTTTTAAAAGGTCTGGTTTGTAAAATAGGGTAGAGTCTGTAGAGTATTTATTTAAGGTGTTTATACTGGACAATCCCACCAGGGACATGGTCCCCTTCATTTTGATACAACCAAAACTTCTAAATGACTCTAACATGTACTGCTACACCATAAAGGTTTAGTCTTTATTTCTGGGTTGCATATTCAGAATTTTAGGGTTTCTCTGTGATAAAAGTTCTCAATACCATAAAACTCCCACCTGAAAGGTATTCCCAATGCTAATGATTATAACTGAGGACTAAAAAAAACCCACAATATATGAGTTGCTCAGATAAAACTTGGGACATCTATTGTTTATGGAGTTCCCGAATTTGTTCGTACAGTGAGATGGCTGGGCATTGCATTAGCCAAATGCGACATTAAGGAAATAGAGTGCTAAGTACTGACAACCACACGTACAGAATTAATAAATTCTTTTTTAAAAAATAGAAGAGTCATCTTACCAACATCCATCAACCATTTTATCAACTTCCAACTATCTTAAACAATATATGACAAATTACAAAATGTTTTTCTATAGAAGTGTCATGGAAGAAGTAATTTTATCTATTGCAACTAATCTGAGACACGAATAAGAGGAATTAAATGATAATTAGACACATCCTTCATTAGGTCGCCTAGGCTAGCAAAAATTAAAAGCTGCTAGTACTTCTAGTACTATTAGCACAGATGCCTATTGTATATATTCTCAATCATTGGTCAGCTCAGCCAGACTTGCAGTCTTATTTTATAGCCTGACTATAAAATACTTCAGATACTGAAGAAGGAGATTGCCACTGGGAAGGCTGGGCTGACACTAGTTGCCCTTCATAAATCAATTGTCTTTTTTTGTTGTTTTTGTTAATTATGAATAATTTCCTAATTAAGGTATGGCTAAGTAAGTGATATTATTTTCACTGTAGTAAAAGAACATTTGGCCAGTGTTATGTAAAATGTGTGAAATCTTGGATTTATGTGCATGTAGAAATAATTCAATTGCTCAGTCAAACTCAAAATAATAGAATGAGAGAAACCATGAGAATGGCTGAAAGGCTGTAGTGTTGTCACTGCAAAAGAAAGAGGTGCAGTCCTGAGTAACTGAAGAAAAGGGTTGAAGCTTTCTGCGTTCACTGTATAAGTAATGAATAAGAATAGAATAAAACTGTAAAATATAAACACTAAAATATTTTACCAAAAAAGTTAGTAAACTGTAAGTGAAAAAAAATGGAAAAATATGCCTCTGGCTATGTTTATGGTAAGGCAGGGTCTATCCAGAGTAATTTGCAAGTTCTTCTAGAAAAGTTAAAATAATTAATTCAGAATATTGTATAAAGTTGGGATGTTATCTCTAATAATTTTTATAAGATCAGATGGAGCACACAGTCTATATAACATGAAACATTATTTTGAGATATTTGCATTAAAAAAAAAAAAGTAATAATAGCTTCATAGTAGCTCCAACCAGTTTTTCCTTGTATTGTTCTGTATGTCGAAGTACAATGCAAATCCTGTCACTTTAGTTTATATGGATACCCATGCAGCAAATTGTAATACATGTTTCTTCAAAGTTTTGTTTCTGGAAGCTATTATTTCTGTGTGCTCAACAAATAGTAAATTAAAAAACATAAACTGTAGGTAAAGTTATAATTGTATAATAGTGCTTTTATTGCAATCCCATATCCTCCCTATGGTTAACTCTCTATCACTGCTTGATTTAAAACACAATTTCCCTTTCAATAAAATGTAATGTTATGAAAATCAGCTCTCCAAAACAATAACAGAAGATACTGTCAATTTGAACCTAAAAAAGCAATGATTACTTGTTTGGTTTCTGGTTTTAGTGTGGCAGAAAAAAAAATGGACTCATAAAAAGGTGAAATTCAGTAATTCAGGTCTTTTAGGAACTTACATTTTGGATTGTAGGGAAGGTTTATGTGAAGGATGGAGAGAGAGTACTACTAATTTTGTTTTTACAGAAAAATATTTGGTGTTGACAAACACAAGGTATATTCCACAGATCATATTTCAAGAGCATAACCCACAAGTAGGTTAGCTCATTACATAAATTATGAAAGCAGGATTAATTGGAAGGAACTCTGGCATTTAGAACTAAGGTATAAAGTTGTATTTAACCATTAACAGTTTATGTTACCCAAAAAGAAATTAGTCAGGTCTTTGGACTAATCACTGATAATTTCCTAAATTTTTCATCCACTGTTAATTTCCATTTAAAANTGTGGCTCTGAGCAGCCTGGGTTAGTGGTTGGTGGCCCTGCATATGGTGGGGGGGTTGAAACTCGATGATCACTATGGTCCTTTTCAACCCAGGCCATTCTATGATTCTATGATTCTATGAAGAAAAAGAATAATCTCTAAAATTTATGATGTAGTTTAGAACATCCAGAGATGCTCAGGGTATGATGAAGTAACTGAGCTTCAGGAGGCTCTCCATCCTAGCTGCACATCGCAGGGAGTCTGACACTTGAAATAAGAATGAAGAGTAGCTAGGCCTGCATCAATGAAAAATTTCCAGATTTCTGTGGGAGTGGAAATTCTCTAAGGCCTCAATAAAGCAAACAAGCTCTGCCGCTGAAATTGGTCTGAAACAGTACCTCGGTTTAACTAAAGGTCAGACGGCATAGCATGAGTGGCATACAGTATATAACAAGGTACAAGCTCTTACACGTAAATTCAAGTTGAGTTGTACATGATTTAAACTTAGGCATTGACTTCACTGAGAGAATCCACGTGCTGAAATTGTAAATGTGCTGTTTGACAAATCAGTTTCAGATTACCAATTACATAACCCAGAAAAGACCTATACAGCAGTTGGAGTTCATTTAAGAAACTAGCAACTGCAGCAATACTACAAAGTACTACTGCTAATACAACTGACTGTGCTGCCCTGAAGATTTGACTTGCCGTCCCTGATATATTTTGTCTTCCACCTCTATTTAGCTAAAAAAATGAACAGTGTCTTCATAGTCTTTCGATAAAAGTTTTTTGAAGAAGATCTAGTGAAATAACTCCCTCCTATGCCTTGTACTACAGAGCTATTAGGTATAGCAGTACACAGACTGAAAACTTAGTCATTATGGGTGTACTCCCTTATGCTCTGATAAGTCCAGTTGAGTCAAAGACATTGGAATGCACAAAATTAACTACTGATTTACTGACTAAGGATAATATTCTTAATATTGATCCATGGAATTATACATTGCTTGGATAAAGTGATTATGGTGTTTTATCCCTTACTTCTCTAATTGAAAACTTAAGTCAGCAAACAAGCATCAACTTTCCATTTATTTATTATATTTTTAAATGCTTTAATTTGATTTTTTTTTTAAATAAACTGCAGACATATATGAAAATTCTTAGCTTTCACCACATCAGCAAATACCATAGGAGTGATAGCCTTCTACTGCCTTTTCATAAACTGAATTTGAAATACTCTATAGAACTGAATAAAAGTGCTACAAAATGGGGGAAAGGGAGATTAAGAGGAAATTAAATATGGGCTTTCCAATGAGACTTGTGAACAGACAGCGAATCAGTGTGACAAAGATACAGAAAGGCAGTCCCAGACAGTGTGCTATAAGTTGTACCAGCAGTGAGGAGGCTGAACACAGAAAATCAGCAACATCAGAGAAGGAAGTGAAGAACTTCACAACATAAGGAACAGGCTGGACAACTGTGGCCTGTCTGGAAAGCATAACCCTAAATTTGGTATTTGCATGATACAGAGACTAAAGTTTTGTTTGATGTGAGATATGAAGTGTTTGTACCTTCAAAAGCATTAAAAGACTGGCAGTGGTATTAATACAGACTTGGGAATACAGAGACTTCATTGACTTATAAGGAAGAGAGTGCTACACAAGAGGATTTAGCTGCAGTGAAGTGGCTAAACTAAATTGTCTGTATTTAGTAGATTTATAGAGCAGAAGGTCATGGAAGGGTATGGATCCACAAGGAAATTACTCTGAAATAAGTTAAACGGTGAAATTTATAGGTCATCAGTCAGTCTTTGAAAACTGCCCACATACATGTCTTTACCATACAGCACAAAAGAATTAAGATTAAACTTATTTTTCAGTAAAAGGATGATGAACTAATACATTTACTGTGTGATAAGTCTGAGCATCAGGACAATTACTGAAAAGGAGCTCTCAGACTGCAACACGCCAATTTTTATTGCAATAAGTCATCGTCTGTAAAGTCAATCCAGATGATTCTGGGTAGGAATTTTTAAGCCTCATCTACACGCTGTTCTGAGAGAACAGCATTGCTCATTTCCTCATGATGTATTTTTGTGACATTTGTTATCAAAGAAGCAAAGTATCTTGCAAATATTTACTTTTTAACTTAAAACACACCTCCTGTTGGCTTCAGTTGCAGGTGTTGAATGTTTAGGAGTTCTGAAAATCACACCTTAAGCTGAATATTCTGCAAGTAAGAAAAACAGGAATTCATTTCTACCTATAAAAAGAGACTTGCTATGCTAGACCAAGTTCAGCTAAAGTATGATTTGGTTTAATTTCTTTAGGGAAACATTCAACTGAAACCATAAAACTACTTTACTTATCTGGTTTCCTTCTTTATCTAAGTACAAGTGAACAAAATGAAAGTATTTCCTTTTACTGCACTTCTAGAGCAGACCAGTTTCCTCATGCTCTTCTATGCACTGAATTTGGTGATGGAAAATTATTTAATCCATGTAGGTAAACACTCTTTCATGGGATTCAGTTGGAGAGGGGTTAAATCTAATGAATCATAAAAAGCCCTTAGTTCTGGCATTTCCTGAGTTTTGAGTGTATATGATTTTGGAACTCCTGCATTTTACTTTTAGCATACATTTTTATACAAAATAAATGTAATCAATCCAAAGCATTGCATGGATGGGTTTTGGCAAGGAAACCATTTTCTGTCATCCATATGGTAGATGTTTTTAACTTAAATATGAGCAGATGTCACATATATTTGTAGTGGTTTCTGAAAAACACTCAGCCCTTGCTTTGCTTTGTTCCCCCTTGTTGTGGTTTATAAAGCCACAGGGACAGTCCTTTGTTAAACACCTGGTGGGCTGAGGCAAGGACAGGGAGGGTTTCACTCACTACTTGGGGTCACAGGCAAGAAACCCACCCGACTTGGGAAGAACAAAAAACCCAACCAATTAAATATATTAACTATTTACAACAAGAAGCAAGACACTGAGAGAGAGAAACTACATCTTAGACAGGCACTTCTCCCCCACCCCTCCCTTCTTCCCGAAGCCCAAAGGCTTTGTTCTGTTCCTTCTCCCCCCTGACGGCGCAGGGGGCAGGGAATGGGGGGTGCAGTCAGTCGCCGCTCCTTCCTCCTCAGGGGAGGGTCCTCACAGTCTGTCCCGGCTGCACCGTGGGGTCCCTTCTCATGGGAGAGTCCTTCTCTAAAACTGCTCCAGCGTGAGTCCTTCCCACACAAGGCCACAGTCCCCCGACAACTGCCCGGCTCCAGCGTGGGCTTCTCCGTAATTCCTACGTGGGGTCCTCCATGGCTGCATCTTCTCATGGGCTGCACCAAGGGACAAACCCTGCGGCACCATGAGTCTTCACCATCTAGGGGGTGAACTAGACAATCTCCAGAGGTCCCTTCCGGTGTTTTATGATTCTGTAATAAAGAAGTTTGATTCCTGTATCTGATCCAACTGCTTACAGTTTAATACATACCTTTCACTACACTCGTATAAATTTATATGGGAATGGTGTAAAAGTATAGAAAAAACAAATAATAGAGCCCTAGAATTGCATTGCAAAAATATTATACATTAAAAAGTGATCAAAAGGTGGTTCACATCTGTAGAAACCACTTAGGTGGAGACAATGATATTGACAGAAAGTGACACTAAAATATCCCCACAGGAAAATGCAGCGGTAGTTTGTTAAACAACCACTTCACTTGAGTATAAATGAGTATACACACGTAGGAAGCTGAGATTCTTCTGGTCCAGTCTTAAGAATAAAAAACATTTAAGGTTGACTTGTGCCAGGATCAGACTTTTACTTATTAATAACAGATTGCAGATGACTTTAGATCACTTTTCTATGCTTTTCTAACGTAAACAATAATTATTCTGCAAATAGATCTTCCTAAACTTAGTCATATAGGAGTATCTATAATGAAAGTCTGTAGTAGTCACTGTGGGACTGACCCATATAACAAGGGTGATTTCCATATAAATACAGTAAGTGTTAGTCAGAGTACAGGACTTCAGAAATGGAATCTAAGAAAGGAAAAATTCTGTCTTTTTCACTCATGTTTCATAATGCACCTGAAATAAGGGTGTTGCTACATTAGCAAGCAACACAGATCAACAGAAACAGAATGAAACAACGGGAACTGAGGCCTGGCTGCAAACGATATACACGTTTTGGGGACAGGGCTTGCTATTTGGACTAGTTCCAGCGTAGTGAGCACAGTCCTGTGAAGTAAATACTCATTACTGGTTGGAGAGCATGAGGTGCCCTCTTGAAGCACATCTGATTCAGTTTCTTTCAAAAGTCATCTGGTTTGCATGCACTGTGACTCTGCAATGTAAGATAAAGCACAGTTAAGTGAGGACAATTGAGAAATTAATGTCAAAATCATAATCCTGATCTAAACTAAAACCTTATGGACCCTAAGAAACATATGAACACGTGGTTGTTTTTAAGTTACCTGGGCCAACAGAATCATAATGGCTAAGTCTTCTGATACAGCAGTTCGTGATCTCGGTATAGACAACAGCTTGGAAATCTCTGGCTTTAGGTTTGTCCCTCATTAGTCAGCTGAGATACTCAAATTATGTGTAAGTGTACTGATTGCCTGTAAATGCTCTCCATATGTTTGTCTGGTTTTGTGCCCACTAGAAAACCAGTGGTCCATTTAACAGAGCCAGACAAAATGTGCCAAGTGATTGAAACTGTTTAACTCATACTGGTCCGTAACAGTGCATGTCGTACCAGTTAAATAAAATTCAGCATTTACGCTTCTGTGTATTGTCCCAAGCAATAAACGACATCAGAGCAAGGAGACTAAACTTAGACAGTTCTTACTGACAGTCTGCCTATGGGCAGAGGTATACTATGGACCTGGATTGAACCATGAAGGAACCAGCTAGTTGCTAGCACTGTATAGATTGCTCATGTAAGATGCATATTATAAGATAATTTCTAATTTTCACATTTGAAGACCCTAATAGACAAATGCAAGTGCTTTTAAAAATAAGCTGAGAAATATTAAACTTAATCTTAATATAAGCTTAGTTCTAAAATGCATATATAGTGTAAGCAATTGAGTTTCAAATATTACTTTTTTTTTTCTTCATTTGTTAGGAGAAACAACTGTGTATTTTGTACAGCACCGCAAAACTTATAAGACTTTTTGGTTTACTCGTTTACTCTCTTGCTACTTGCTAGTTAGCTATCCATCTGGGATGTCTCACTAAACGAGTACTAAAGAAGTCCAGGCCTGGATAATATCTACAGGGAAAAGTCCTGGTGCTATGGAGAACAATAATGTACATTCTGCATGTGAGCACACAGAGGAAAGACACAAAAGGCACATCAAAGAGTTTGGCATTTTCATTTTCCCAAAACTAAAGTGATTTTATTACCTAGGCAACATTCCCAGTTTCTTCTGGCTGTGGGCATATGCTTTTTAGTCAGCTTTTAGAAGTTGTTACATGCTTGAGGAATGAACAATGATTGAGATGCTGGTTTTTACATGCTTTAAATATGTCAATTAAACTAATAAGAGTAATTATGATCAGGAGACTAAATACACCTTCTCACAGTGTATGACTGTGTAGAAACTCAGTTCCTTTTTCTCCTTAGCCTTCATTAGGTACACCTGTAGCTTCCAAGTTCCCAGCTTTATCTCATCTCTGTTGGTTTTGACTGTATTTCCAAATGATTTACAATTCCTACTTTCCAGACTGTCAGGTTTTCTCCGCTAAATCTTTAACCATTAAGAAATCCACACTATTTCTGTTAGTAGCTGTATGCATTTAATGAAGGGAGCTAAGTAATTCTTGTGAGTTTTTTCTGTGGAATACTGTCTTGTAGCTGACCAAGGGGAGGGAAAGTAACTGTGTGACAAAAACAAGGTTTTTAGTGTGATCTTTTAGCAATAAAAAACATCTGTTTGCTAGAAAAGACTGAGGAGAAATTGTAAGAGTAACCAAAGTTTCCAGCATTATGAAGAATGAATCAAGAAGTGAACTAAGACAACCACTTTTTCAGCAGGAATTTCTGGAGTCTCCATTACAAGCTGTCCCGCGTGATATAAGTGGCAGATACATAAAAGCAATGTGGGTTTGACAAAAAACAAAACAAAACAAACAAACAAACAAACAAAAACAACAAACCAAAGCAAACAAAAAACCCAATATATTGGGGAAAAAAGAATAAGAAACGTATTTTAAAACTGGGTAATTAATATACGAGGGTTAAGTTTCTTTTAATACTAGTTTTGATCCAGTTCAAGTGTACTGAATCTCATGTATGCTAATCTAAGAAAACCCAGACTTCTTTTTCAGCTTTCCTTCTTTGTCTTTACTGAATGTATCTCCTCATTACAACAGCTGTCTAAATCTCATTTTTTTGAATCACCCCAATTGTTGCGTTGTTACTTTCAGATATACAATTTTTTTCTCTTCCTTATGATATACTAGCTTTTCAAGCCCAAAATTTCCTTCTGTTGCTAAACTGGCAGATAAGCAGAACACACATCAAACATAGTTATTTCATTTAGCAAAAGTACATCTGAGTATCTTTGTTATAATTTTGTCTTTAACCTGTAGGTGAGAGAAAAATGCACTATAGACTTAATTTCTGTGAAAATGTAATTCCCCAGAAATATAAAAGTCACAGCAATACTTATATGGTTATAGCTGAGAAATTGTATATTGGGAATGTCCCTGGGGCATGGTTACTCCTAAATTGTGCCTCTGAAGTCTTTGAAAGGGCACTAGTTGTCCCAGGCAGGAAGCATTCTAGGGACATGATCATTCTAATGACTTAATAGTCAAAATAATCAAATTTCAGTGCTGGGACACTGTCCATGTCCTAGCACTGTTTAACCCATCGGCATAGACATAGCTGGTACTTCAGCTTGGTTAAAAGTCATTAGTTGGGCAATGATGTGAAAAATAATACATCTTTGTCTCACTGCATTGCTCTTGTTTAAAATTTCAAAGCCAACAGAAGGATGGAGGAAAAAGAGGAAGCCACTTCTTTTAGGAAGATGTTAAAAAAATTAATTGTAGTTATCACTGAGATTGAAGCTACAATTTTTTTTAATAGAGTCACTAGTAATTGATACATTTGAATGCTTAGAGATACTCTCTCCTTCTTCTAGGATCTCTGTATTAAAACTGCGAAGAAACTCTTGTCATCCTAAGTCATTATGTGGTTGTCTTATTTGTAGCATTAAAACCACATATGTATGCAGAAGTTAATTTAGCAGGTAGATTATGAGCTTCTCCCCTCCCCCCAAAATGTGAAACCTATTCCTGCAAGAAACTC
Organism: Syrrhaptes paradoxus; assembly: GCA_013400615.1. Taxonomy (NCBI): domain Eukaryota; kingdom Metazoa; phylum Chordata; class Aves; order Pterocliformes; family Pteroclidae; genus Syrrhaptes; species Syrrhaptes paradoxus. The sequence continues at coordinate 151,949 of VZTO01007280.1, read as the reverse complement.
AAGAAGCTGCATCTCCTCCACCCTTGTCTGCACTGCCCTTGGGTTACCCAATTTTATTTACCATATTACTACTACAAACCAGGGTTTTCTCTGTCTGAATTGTGTTGAGAGAAGAAAAAGAAGAGGAACGAATTAGTCTAGATTTCTCTTTTTTGTTATTTCACACTGGTTTTGCTTGGAATAACAATAGCCACCTCCTCTCTCATCCTGTCCCTGGCAATTGTCACACTTCTTGACCCTAATTCTAGACTTGGTTCTTGTTTTGGTCATATACCCCTAATGTATAGCACTGCTTTATCCTTACCTATGGAATCTTTAAAATTCAATTCTGTATTAGAATCATAGAATCATAGAATCATTAAGGTTGGAAAAGACCTCAAGGATCATCAAGTCCAACCCACACCACCTAACTCACTAACCCATGTCCCTAAGCACCACATCTACACGTTTCTTGAACCCCTCCAGGGATGGTGACTCCACCACTTCCATGGGCAGCCTGTTCCAATGCCTCATCACTCTTCCAGTGAAGAAAATTTTCCTAATATCCAGCCTAAACCTCCCCTGGTGTAACTTGAGGCCATTTCCTCTTGTCCTATCACTTGTTACTTTAGAGAAGAGGCAGCACCCACCTCACTGCACCCTCCTTTCAGGCAGTTGTAGAGAGTGATGAGGTC
>VZTO01007280.1:118828-146504 GCA_013400615.1 Syrrhaptes paradoxus | reverse complement strand
CAAATACCCTTTCTGTCTTGAGGATGAATTCTTTCACACAATCCCATTACTGTCCCATTTCTTTCATTCCTAAACTGCAAGAAGGATCCTTGAGATGGGAGATTTCTGGGCCATGGCTGTTGTAGTTTTCTCCAGCACAACAGCATGAGAGCAGCTCTTCTCCATTTCTTTTAACACGAATCATAATCGAATATACCACATAGAATACTCCTATTCCCTTGTCTCTTATCTGTATAAAAGTTTCATAATGGAAATTCCCTCTTAATAGTCCTTTAATACACTAATAAATCTAGAATTAACTTGCATTTTTCAGGAAAAAGCAAGAGATTATGAAAGTCGGGAGCTGCTGCTGTTGTTAAAACTATGTTCTGATTTTTAAGACAAAGACAAACACCAAAGAAGAGAGGAAAAATTTGAGACTGGAAAAAGTTCCTAAAGATGGTGGGAGGTTGGTCATAATGCTGTCACTCAGTTTGTCTAGTCTGTCTCCAATGTTACATTTCCCTTTTCTCACTCTTCCTTCCAGTAAACTATACCTTTAAAATGGTGACAACGCTTACATAATGAAAATGTATCTCAGTATTAGCTTTTGTGTCCTGTTCGATGGCCTCTTCATTCATATTTTAATTGACACAAGACTTTTAGAAGAAGCCTCAAAAGTAAACTCTTATTGATTTTTCAATTAAATAATTTGGTTTTCAAAAGAGTACTTGTACTTGACTTTTGGCAACTTATTTATAAATTCTGTTACGTAACAAGTGAACTAGACTGTTGGACATAATTTGTGCCTTTCCCAGAAAGTATCAATTCCTATAACAATCCAGTCTGAGACCATAAGTGTTCGTTACAGAAATTTTCTTGCAGTCAGAAACTGCTATGAATTTTTTCCTTGTGAATGCAGCTGTCATTAGGTGACTCTGCTAAACAGACTCTTCCCAGTTCTTAGTGTATAAATCAGCTTCAGGTGCGCTATCAGCCAGCCATGTGCTCTTACATTAAGTTTTGGTAATGCACAACTGTAGGTGCAGAAACAGTGAAAAGAGCACCAAGGTTTAGTTTCCAGCGCAAAGGACGTGTATCAAATACAAACATCTGCACCGCTGTGTTATTTTTTGTCCTCAGATGAATTCCTGCAGTGCCAGTGTTTAGTGACTCAGAACCTGGGGACGTTGCAATTCCCCATTAGGGGACATGACCCATCCGGCTCCATGACCTTCTGGACTTCCAGGCACTGGAGTTGTGGGCTCGGAGGGATGATCCCTGCATATCAGCTGAGGGCTGCTACCAGACACCAGCCTGAGCTGCTGATGACCAGAGCACTTCTCACTCACAGGCCTTGAGCCAAACTGTGCTGTTTGAAACCAAACCCACAGCGTGAGAACTAACTGGGCTTGGATGTGAAAGTGCTGTTAGTCACAGGTGGTGTATTTAACGACACCGCCCCCAGCAGGGGACATGGGACAGCCTCCCAGAGAAGTCGGGTTCCTCACACAATGTCCCTGCCCCGTGGTGTAGGGGGTTGAAGGAAGGTGATAAGGTGCGGAAGGAGGTGGGAAAAGTCTGGGCAGTGCTTCCAGCAATGCCAGCCGGTCCCCTCCTCGTCGCCATTAGAGCCCTGAAGCGTTCCAGCCACCTACCACGGTGTCTCTGACAGCTCTCTCCTGCAGCCACCACCGCTCCTGTCAGTCATAGGAGCAGAGAGGGAATACCCGGTTCCGATTGGCTCAAGTTCCCGCCGCGCCTGGTGATTGGCTGCCACTGCACGGGTGCTCCCAGCCTGTCCCTGTGGGAGGTTCTCTGCAGGATGGCCTGTATCGCCCCCAGGAGCTGTCCGAAGGTTAGCAAGGGTTGAGTGGGGTTTGACTGGTGTTAAGGCAGGCACACCAGAGAAGCACATTTCTTCTGTCCTTTAGAAGGAAACAAGCAAGCAAATCCTTCCAGTGAGAGCAAGCAGCTGTGCTGGATTGCCGTAAGGTACTGGAATGCACAGTCACCATGGGATCAGCCAGTCAGCCCGCTTTTAGTTTCAGAGACAATGGGATAAATCTATCTCCTAAGAATCTAATATAGATTATGGTTAACTGAGGTTGTTCAGGTCTCACTTTGTCACAAGAAGTATGGGTTTCTGTCTTTTTTCTAATGTTTCACTTCTTGGGACTTGTCTTTCTGTTGTTAGGTTATGCTCCCCTTCGTCCCTCAGCTTTCTCCTGACTTTATCTGCATATATTCCTAGTTTCTATATTAAACTAATTTCCTTTGTCCAGTCCAGAGGCTCTGTCAGCATTTTTATGTCCATTACTAGAGCTGATGCTTCTATCATGTCTTTTAGATTGGAGAAAGACATCACTTTCTTTTATGACTGGGGTGTATGATTTTGAAACCCTCTTACCCTAGTCTATAGTAATATTGGGTTCGATTGAGTAAAGTGCCTTGAGGTATACCTATTAATACAGGATTAGACTGTATAAAATTTGGTGCTTTATTACAGAATAATCTTTTCTTCTCTGATCATTGTGTATTAGCTGTCTAACTGGTTCTTTTTGTGACAACTGTTTGTAGAGCAGGGCAGAAATGCCTGTGTTTGGCACTTTCAAAAACCTCTTTGTGTTAAATGATAGAGGCAGCACGTTAATTTGTAGTGTGATTTGTTATACTGAAATGTTCTATAAACTAGCGATGAGTGAAAGTTCAAAAGAGGAAACTTGACATCAAATAATTCTGTAAATGTCTGGATGCTTCTGAGGATATTTGGGTTGAAGTATTTTTGGAACAGCATGTTTCTTTTACTTTCTCCTACTTTTGAGCCTGAGCTTGGCAAAAATGGCACTTTGTGGTGTTAGAAGTGTACTGATAATGGTCATATGCTTAAGATCTGAATTTGAATCAGCTATTATGTTAAGATACCAGATAGCTTTGTTTTATGGAAAACAGTAGTTGTTCTACTGCTTTTTCTTGCTTTATTTAAAAAGCTACCAGTAGCAACATCAGGTTTGAAATTCAGAAGCAAAATGTTGTTTCTGTTTGTTGGTACCTATTTCTTTGGAATATCCCAGTTAACTCCCATAGCTCTCCTATTACCTGAGGTCTAGGGCAAACTGAAAGCTCTGGACAAGCTTTTAAGTGGGTCAGGTTCCTGTCAGTACTTCTTCTTAACAGGAATGTGTTTATGACCTTTCACTATTCATTGAGCAGTTGAGCTAACCGTCAAACCAGATACACTGATCAAAGGCTGATACTCAAATGTCTGTCACTAGCTGGACTAGTGATTTGGTTCATTTCGAACAAACAACTTAAGGCTGTTGTTTGTCATTAGTTTTCCTGTACTGTTCAGTACCTGTCATGTTGAAGGTGATTTCTTTGACACATTTCCTCGTAAACTCTCTAGGAGAGGAAGGAAAGAAGGATATAGAAAGATACAAATTGAATAAATGTCAAAGGTAAGGAAATACAGACAAAAAATAATTTATCACCAGTTATTAATTGTGTAAGAGATCTCAAACTGACTTGTCATGAAACTACTTCTAGTCTGGTTAGATTAGGCCCATAAAAACAGTAAAAAAAAATCAAATCAAAACTTTTTTTTTTCCCCAGAAGTCCTTCAAGTTTCCTAAGAAGAATTTTTCTAAATTTACAGCAAAAATTTTTAAACACTTTCACAGCTGATAATTTTAATGATTGTTCTTAAATACTTCTTACAGTCTTCTAATGCTCGTATTTTTTGAGTGTCTCCTACCTAGAAAAACATTTTAAAATAACTAGAAAAATATAAGAACACAGGGGTGTGGATTTGTTATTGAGCATTTTTCCTTTTTCTGCAAACCTAACACTTGCATAATTTTTAATATTGACCATTCTCAAATAAAAAACCTGTGTCAAAATGAGTCACGTAGCATGTTCGTATGCATCAGCATGCTATGGATGAATCCCCACAGTGAAAAGGAACCCCAACAAGATTTCCATTGGACTAGGAGAACTGTCATATCTGAGCATGGATTAAATTCTAAAGCCACAAGCCAGCATTTGTTCGCAACAGGAACATGAAATGTAAAATTGGAGAGACTTCTGTTGCTAGCATTAGTCAAGATTTAATTTTAAGAGCACTAAACTTTCAGCAAGGTGTCGTATTTTTACAAATGTGTTACTTTAAAATGATCAATATCAAAAGCAGCCATGATTGTGAATTCATTAGCAAAGCTATGGTTTTATGAAATGGTAATGTATAAAGACATGCAGTGCAAATCCCTGGTATTCCCATTTAAGGTAATTTTCCTTGTGGTCACAAATTACAGTAAATGCAGCTGAAGTTGTAAATATGCACCATGTCTAGATACCAGCCGTATTTTAAGCTGGAGCCCGTATGGAATGAAAATGTAAGCTTGTCTTTACCACTGATGTGCCATTGAAATGAGATGAAAATTGTAGGTTTTGCACATATTTATTAAGTGCATTTAATATACATAGATATACAACTATTACAATGTAAGGCAAAACTCACTACAGCTCATCGAACTTTGCCTGTACCAGCTGTTTTAAATATGCTCCTCCTTGCTAATGTATCTAATTCTTTATTTAACAGGTTAGAGGGGTAAGCAAATGAAAGACGTGCTTTGTTTCTCCAGTAAGCCTTGCTTAAAATTTAAATGAAATTCTGTTTTATCCTTGGTATCATATAATATATAATTTATAATAACTTAGCGTGCAAAAGAATATAAGTAGGTTTGGAAGGACAAATAAGTATACTGGTCAGCATTTTTAACATGTCAAACTGTTTAGAGAAGGATCTATGAATAAAAAATAGAGAGTAGATAAGCTTTTGAAAATCCATAATGCTATCTCAACTTCTGTAGATAGGTAGTACTTAAATACTAAGTTCTTTATCCTTGTATTTCACATTTTGCAGGGCTTAGCGCAGAAATTGCATAGGCCTTGAAACTTTTTACTCTTTGTAGCAAGAGTAAAATAGATAAACGTATTTTTAATAAAGTAACATAAGAATATGACAGCTAATTATTCTAATAAAAAGATACAGTGGCAGGTTTCGGTGATTTTTAAACAGTGGTTTTATCAGAACTATTCAGTTGTTGTAGTACTGTTTAGAATTAGACTTTTTATTGTAGTTTTTCAGTTCTAAATTCATGGTTCATACTAATTTTTAACCTTCATCTTTCATGTAGCCTATTGTAATTGTACACCCAATTAATATCAGTGTTAAAAATCATATTGCAAACCTCATGGCACTTACCCCAAACGTGTTTCTTTGCAGTGAGTTAGGCAATCTGACTCTTTATCTGTGGGAGAGTTATTAACTGATATTAGAGCAAGCCATGTATGTTTTTCAGAGTAGGAAAAACAGGGCCAATTGTAGATTTTCTTCATGCCTCAGAAGACAATTTTCTTTCACTTGTGGAGCAACACTATCAGTACATTCACCGTTTTGACATCCTGTGAAGAACATACAAATAATTCATTTCCAAAAGATTGAAAGTTAGTGTAGTTACCAAGACTTCACTCTACATAGATCTTGTTTTAGCTTTGTTTTCTTCAGTAAAAGTTAAAGTAAGTGTTAAACCAACTGAAGATGAACAGGTATCCTGTGGGATGTTGTTTTTTTTTTTTTTTAAATAAGCTTGCTTATTTAGGATATAAATGCAAAGAGACTTCAATAATAAAAACAATGTCATAATGAAAAATGGGAATAATCTAATTTTCATAGTGAATATTTATGGTTATGTAAATGATTAAATCAATACTAACTTAAAAGTGAAGCCTTAAAGTAGCAAGTCAGAAAAGACCCTTAAATTAAAAAAAATAAAAGGCTGCATCAATAATGTTAGGAGCTCAATATCGTTTAGAGCAATTGTGAATATGATTTCACAGATGCTTGCATTTTTATGTTCACATTTATTTCACAGGGTTAAATGAACTGCTGTTAGTATTAACAAAATCATGAAGTTTTTCTGTAGGACAAAGTCCTGCTTCCAACAGAACAGAATTTTGTGATTAAGACTTTTCCATAGAGGCAAAAAAGACCATAATTATTCAGGAGAAAAAAAAAAAATCTCGAAGACAGACCTGACGTATCTTGCTGTAGTACATCTCTCATTATGTGCCAGTGATAAATAGTGTTACGATATGCTCATCCTGTTTCGCCTTGATGGAAAAAGAGTTGCACCCCAGGAAGCATGGTCTGGCAGAAGAACTTGGAACATGTGGAATAATGCATTACCATTTGTATGTTTCTGTTTCCGGGAAAGGTATTTTTTGTCCTTTTTGTTTACAAAAAAAATTGAAAACTCTAACACCCCCAAAAAAATTCCCCAACTCCATAGTATCTTTAAAAATGAAATTACTTCCATTCAAATCTTGCTCTAGACATGGGAAAAGTACCTGGAGTGTAAATCTGTATGATAAAAATTCTGCTCAACCTGTGCATGCAGAGTGCAGGCTTGAAGATTTACCATGTTCATAATTCAGATCCTTGTTGCGTGTGATGAACCTTTTTCACTGCAGTTTCTATTTGCCAGATGTTCAATTGCCATTTTCCAGTAAAGTAACATTGTGTAGGACTTAAGAAAATGATTAGTTCTTCATTTACAGTTTTGGAGAAGGGGAAATATGCAAATGATATTTGCATCTGGGGTCCCCAGCACAGGAAGGACGTGGAGCTCTTGGAGCGGGTGCAGAGGAGGCCACAGAGATGATCAGAGGCTGGAGCACCTCTCCTGTGAGGAAAGGTTGAGGGAACTGGGCTTGTTCAGCTTGGAGAAGAGAAGGCTCCGGGGAGACCTCATTGCGGCCTTCCAGTGCTTGAAGGGAGCCTATAAACAGGAGGGGGAGCGACTGTTCACAGGGGTTGATGGTGACAGGACAAGGGGGACGGGACAGCTTAGAGATGTCCCAGTCTCTTAATAATGTTTGTGGCCCTTCGCTGGACTCTTTCCAGTAGCTCCATCTCTCTTTTGTGCTGCGCAGCCCAGAACTGACACAGCACTCCAGATGTGGCCTCTCCAGTGCCAAGCACAGGGGAAGGATTGCTCCCCTCAACCTGCTGGCAACACTTCTCCTAATGCAGCCCAGGGTGCCATTTGCCTTCTTTGCTGCAAGGGGACATTGCTATCTCACGTTCAACTTAGTGTCCACCAGGACCCCCAAGTTTATCTCTGCGAAGTCTTGTATCTATCAGTACCATATTTATCTACGTATACTTATATATAATTTATTGTAACATGGCACCTTCAGTTGCTATAAACATACACAGAGATTAAATTATATATAAGATTTTTTTAGTTTATATGTACTGCACCTGTTCATGATAGACATATATGCGAGTAATGGTTTGTGCTTGCTGCGGCAATCCTCATGTAATGAGGAATCTACAAAGCATAGAACTTCAGTAGCTGGTTGATAGATGTTTTTTAGTGAGATGCTGCTTTCTAAACAAAACTGTTGGTAGTCTCCTTTCAGCTCTAATTTTGTAATCCATTTCTGGAAGAGTTTTTTGGAAATAAATAATTCTCACATGCCTGGTTTATGTGAAAACCTAACCTGACAATAGAATAGTTTTTAAGAGGTGTCGGTTACTTGTGGCTATCGATTAGTAGTTCTCATTTTTGCCTTTTGTGTTTGTAGCATCTTTGTTTTTTCCATTCTAACACTTGTTTTCATGTCACTGATAAATATGCAGAGAATTGAGGGAATTGCAGGAAAACTTTCCAATTCATTAAAACACTTAATAGCTGATTTGGGTGTGGCTGTGGTGTAACAGAAAGTATTAACATGGACTAGCAATGTAATTTGTCTGAATGTATTTTCTTTTTTCTTTCCTTGGCACAATTCCCAGAATATGATCTTATCTTTCCAAGTTTGTGTCTCGGTACTTTATTTTAAAAATACAGAACATTTTAACAAAACCTTTTCGTTCCCTGTATTAACCTTTGATTTACTGTCACTTCAGATATTTCCCACTTCTTGGACTTGGCTGCCAGTTTTCTTCTCTCTTCATGGAGAATATTTTGAGCCTGAGTTCAGGAGTACAAAGCAGTAACAGTAAACTATCAATTAAGCTTTTTTTTTTCTTCTTTAACAGATGGCATCTACAGGTTGCAAGTTGTATTTGATTGCATGGAATACCCTTGCCTATGTAAAACAGAGAGGACAAAATGTTACTTTATTTTTTTGACTAGACTATGTAGTTAACTCATAAGTATATATAGAGCTCATTTTGAGTGTCCAACCTGCTTTCACACAATTATTTTTCATTTATTTTGCTCTGTAAGTAAATCATTGATATTTCATATTTGTCAAAATGCCCTACCTTAACTCAGGAAGTTACCTCTCAATTTTATTTTTCTGGCTTTTAAAATATATCTCAGTGGGTTCAAAAAGTCCGTGTCACAGAAATGAGGGGTGTGTCCAAAGCCAGCATAGCACCTGTGTAAGTCAGCACGAGCACAAAATGAGCAGAACACGGTTAGGAAAAATACCAGTCACAAATACACTATGTACAAATTGGTTGGGGCAATCTGACCAGCTACAGTAGAGTATATGTGTAAATAACTTGATTTTAAATACTGGAATTGGTGGAGCTGTTCCACACTATATGCCACCTCATGATAATCATACTGAGCTTGACTTTAAACCATTAACTTCCTTTCTTTTTTATTTTGTTTTCTTTGTGCTGATAAAATATGCTGTGGTTTAATTTGGCAGGAGAGGGTAAGAGTATAGTCACAGAAAGGTCTGGGCCAGTTGCCCAATATGCATTTCCTTCAGAGCTTTGATGCTTGACTTACTATATTTTTAAACTATATTGGGAAATAAATAATTTCTCTTTACTATTAACGTAAAAGTGTATAGTCCATATCTCTTTGAAACACGGTTGTCTCTGTGTGTTTCCAAAGTGCAGTAACAACACAGCTAAAATGCTGTAAACACCTGTAGATGCTCCAGTGTGCGTACGTTACAAATTTGGTCATCATCCTGTGGCAGTTTATTTATGCACTCAGCTTTAAAAAAAGCCTCCTAAACTTTTTTTGCTGCTTGTTAATAGCTTCCAATTTACATGGATTTTAATAGGGTTTAAAATCTACCCTAAAGGCTGTTGCAATGTTTAGCAAGTAATGAAATAATTCACATTAGTCATGCTTACCAGTAAAGTGTTTCCTAACTTTTTGTAGAAAGAAGATTTGTTAGAAGCAAGCATGCTACAAAAGAAGCAATTAAAACTTCTGATGAATGGAAGTGTTTGTGTTGCTGCCCCTCTCTAATTAGTAATCAATTCAATCAATTCAGCAGATATTCACCTTTCTTTTTTTTCTGGGTTTTTTTTTTTTTTGGAGAACATAAGCAGGAAAAAGGTGCTATATGCTTTTCACTTCTGTGAGACTATGTCAAACACCCCATTGCATGCACATACGGGATAATTTTGAGGCTGGAGATAATACTGGAGCATGGTTACAATTTGGTGTAATAGCTGATAAAGTTATTCAGTTCAATCAGTCAGAAATTTAACACAACACCTGTTTGTTAGTATATTTAATACTGTCACCAGTACAAGAAGACTTGTAGTACCTAATACACCTTCTATTCTGTCTAATGCACTGTGTAGGAGACAGGATTTCTCATGGCATAAGCTGTCTAGTACTGATCAATTGAGGCCCTCCTTGATTAACATCCTGATGCACAATTTCATGTTAAAGGGGTTAAACAAGTTCGATAGCTGTATAACCCTGAGAATTCCCATAATAGATTATTCTATCTGTTTGGACTGCATGCTGAACGGTACAACGCAGATGGTTGTAAATACCTGTGTTTTAGGCATGTTGGTGTAATAGCTAAGCAAGGCATTTTTATAGAAGAAATAGTATCTTCTATTAGAAAAACTTGAAGAACGGAGGAAGAGATAGTAAAGGATTTGAGGTACACAAGTTGTTATACAAAAAAATAGTAATAAGCAGTGTTGCATGCCTACCTCATAGCATAGCCTCTTTTCATCATATTTGTAGGTCAGACTATTGGTATATTTATAAAATTATCAATTTTTGAAATGGTGAAGCACCTGTTAGAAGACAAAAAATGCACAATAATCAGTAATAATACCTATTGTATTAAAAATACAAAAAGTAACAAATATTAATTTTACTTATTACATTTCAGAGATACCAATGTGTTTGCTTGCCTGGATGGGAAGGAACATTTTGTGAAAATGAATCAAATGAATGTAACTCAGAGCCTTGTAAAAACAATGGCACCTGCATGGATCTTTTCAACAGCTATCGGTAAGTGTTGCATCTTCTCACTATATGTTTATGTTCCAGGAATGACGGCCTTAGTCCATTTGATTTCTCAGTTTGGGAATGGAATGTTATTACATAAAGATGAGCAAACAATTTGTGTCATGTGTACACTGCTTCATTGCACATTCATTTGAAGTCAGTAGACATAATTAATTGTAGATGGAAAACTTTATAAAAATGCATCAGTTCAAAGCACTTAACAAGTACTCTAATCTGGAACTTTACAGGATCTCTTTCTGTCCTATAGGCACTGTAAGCATAGGAGATACTTTCAAAGTAAAAGCAGTGGGAGTAGACAGAGCTGTACAATCTTAGATGAGGAGGTTATATCATTGCCCCACCTTGTGGCATCAAATGACAACAAAATCGCAGTTTAAAATTTGCAACCACGCTGGGAGAAAGAGTGAGGATTTGACACTAACCATATTATTTTTAACTCAAACCCCAATCTTTATTTTGTGCATGCATTTTTGATTTAAACATGATTTTGTTTCAATATATGAGGATAAGGTCTCTGTAAACAATCTAGCAATCAGCTTCTCTTGTTTGTAGCCAGGGCTGACCTATATTATGATGTCAATACCAGAACAGTCCTTCTGTATCTGAATGTAAACTCTTAATAAATACTGATACAGCTGCATAAAGAACACAGTGTAATGACTGTACACAGTACACAGTTTAGCTGTTGTGCAGTGATTATATTCCTATATTATACAAAAATCAAAGAGAAAATGTCCCACATTTGAAAACAAAACGATTCCCCAAATAGACAAAGATAAATTTAACTAAGTTAAATAATATTTATAATATAAAGTTTGGTATTCTTGCATGTTCAGAATTTAGCCGAAATACTTTGCAGTATCCTAGAACTGCATTTTTATATAGTATTAGATGTGCTGTTTTGGTAAAGTTTTTTTTCAATCCAGTAACAGAAGAGTCTAGTGAGGTTGAAAAACAATCCATTAAAATATTTTTAATTGCCTTTTTTTTTCACCTTTTTTAAGTCTGTTGGGACATAAAACAATTTGTTAAACACTTCATTATTTTTGTAGTTCTTATTTTTGTTAAATTTGTAGTTCTTTGCATTCTAATAACAAAAAATAATTTTATAACTGCATATTGTGTATGTCTGATTATCTGTTTACCTTATGGCAGTTTGAATTCTTAAATGATATAATTGATTGTGTAGGAAAATGTACAGTTTTACCATCCCCAAGGACAATTCTAGGTACATGAATATTTTGCAACCTGTCCATACATTTGACCAATATTTTCAGCCTCTGAAAGCATTCAATATATTGCAGAAGGTCACATGGCTTCTCCTGATTTTATTCATAGCTTGCTCAACTATGTATGAGCAAAACCAAGGACTCCCCATTGTTTCATGAGAAAAAAATGCTCAAAAGTACTTTTTCTGGATTTGGCAAATAATGAACTGTTACAGAAAATGTTTACAAGAGAATTGGTTTGAACTGTAAGCACCACATGTGTTTTTCCTCAGAGCTTTTTCTCTTAGTTGACATAACGGAGCAGGAAAATTAGATGTATCATTGAATATACAAGGGTCATGATGAGCCAAACAAAAATAACTTCTTCAGAAATACCTGTAGCTGAAACTGGGAGTCTAAGACTTGGCAACCACAAGGAAAATGAGTATAGACCAATGTTTTTGTTGTATAATCTAAAGCAATTTCATTTCAGTCATTAGAATTGTCCTGGTTTATACTCACAGATGTTAAAAAGACATTCTGCTTTTTTTTTCAGAATTACTCTTACTTAATATCAAAAAAAGTGTTGGCTTGTCTTACATTTTTAAACATTTTTCTCTTAAAAGCTACAGCAACAAGAGAAAGTATTCATCTCATGGTAGCTAAGCAGTGGCAGTGACTAGTATCTGAGCCTGAGAACATCCAGCCCAGCCTTATCTTTAAAATTAAATACAGTCTTTAAAACAGGATTAACTGGATTCTAACTGCTCAAAAGACAAGATCATTGTCATTGGTGATCTGTGTCTATGCATTGTTTTGGACAAGCACTAGTTGGTCTGGACCAAAGTGAGACCAGGAACTGCTTAGAGAATGCAGCAGCAATAGACAAGGCAGTTTCCTTGCCTGTGGCCGTGTTCTGGCACTGTTTATTTTCCTGGTGTAAGTTTGGCTGCTGGCAATGATACTCAGAATTTTCTGAATTTCTTTGAAGTTGGCCAAACCACTGCTGGTACTTGATATCACTTCTAACTTACATTAATACAAAGGATAGATAAAATAGCTTTCTTTTATGTCTTTAATTCTACTTAGTAGTTTACTTTCTCTTAAGTATTTGCAAATCCGTCTGAAGACATTGATTCTTGAAAACCTAGGTAATTTATTGTGCCACAGCATAAAACTATATATTCTTGTATAGGAAAAAAAACAGAAAATAATATAATAAAATATTTTTATACTAAGTTTCAAATTGTAATAATTACTGTAATAATACTAACCATCACTGATAATTAAAAATTTCTCTTTTAAGTTCATTTATTTATCTGTCGCTATTAATTTTTGAACCTTGATATGAAAATTTGCTGCCAAAAATGAAAGATCAATGAGGCAGCCAGTAGTGAATGCTTTTCTTTCTGGATTCCATCACAGGAAAATAAATCATATGCCAAAAAAAACCCCCCAAAAAACAAAAAAACACCAAAAAAAACACCAAAAAAAACCAAAACAAAAAAGAAAAGTATTCTTAATTGCATATTTTTATTTTAAAAATCAGAACAAATCAGTTCATTCTTATCTTTTAGCTTTAACTTCTGGTACATGTTTTCTTGCACCCTCTTTGGGCAGCTATATCGCAGGTGTCCGTTTGCCCCTTCACAGTTACAGATATTATTTATATATATAAGCTTAGTTGTGTTACAAAATGCTGTAAGTGGTGTTAAAATATTATGCAATGCTCATTCATTTGCTCCAGTTATGCTGTTTTAGGGTGCTTATGTCTGGAACAGATATGAGGTACAGTTCCTTTAGCCTGCTTCTGAGTACCCTTTTTTAGGTGCAGTGGTCCTCTTCTTTGACTGCGTATGACACAGAACTGAGTTTTGTCTAATGTTATGACTGGGTCACACATGGGTACTTGGTAAAAAATCGTCAGTAGTTTTGTGATGTTATTGATCTGCCTCTAATTCTAGGAGCTAGTTTTTTCTTTTCAGAGGTGACTCTGGTGCTGAAACTCCTCTTCCCCACTAACTTCTGTAAAGACAAAAGTTGGTAGATGACAATGTCACCTTTAAATGCAAAGCTTGAGTTCCTTAACCACTTGTGAGAAATTACTGATAATGTGCAAAAATGTTACCTGTATTTAAATGGTCTTCATTTAAACCCTTTTGTTGTTTATCCTGTTCCGTAAGAAGCCCTGGTTTTCCTATCTCCCTTTCGATTCCAGCTGAAATAATGAGTTGTGTGTAGTGGAGGGTCTTGTGAGTAATTTCAGAACTCATCTCAAACTGTGCTGTTCTTCCTTAGCAGAGCTTCTTCAGTTAGTAACCATGCCATGACCATCTTTCTTTGTCTTTACTTAGATAATAATTTATGCCAGCTGACAATTTGGGTAACCATACTGTCAACTAGAGTTAGACTTATTCTGTCTCCTTCCTGTTTATTTCTCAGTCCATTCCTAGATACAGCATCTCGCCCTGCAGCTCCCCTCTTTGCTTCTTCACGTTTGAAGCCACATCTTCTTTTCAGAATAAAAAAAAAATAGTTTTTCATTAGTGTAACTGTCATCTACCTGTGCTGCATTCTTAAAAAAGAGCTATTCTGTCATTAGAATGCATTCAGTGTTATGCAGACTGTGAACTTCCATTATAGTACATAAAAAACCCAGCATATTGTTTTTCTTTTAAGCTAAAATCAACCTCTGCATTTTCTCAAAGCTGTGTAAGAATTGTTCTGTGCTAAATTGTATAAGGAGGTGATTCCTAAATTAAGGATGGGCGAGTATCTGAAAGACCATCAGTAAAAGCATGCATATTTATGCAGTACATTTTTAAATAAAGATACACTTATTTCTAAATTAATGGATTTAAAACAATCATGGAATTCAAAAGTAAATCATGATATGATTATAATTTGAATGCTGAGTTCAACCTGCCTTCTGTTTTTACTGGCACTCCTTTAAACTACTGCAATACTCTTTCTTACTTTTTCTCCCCCAGAAGCAGTAAACAGCTTTTCCCACAGATGGGGATCAGCTTGGCATTTAATGGTCCCAGATGCCAAACTCTGGAACATTTTTTTGCAAGCAGCATCTGGCTTAGCTGGCATTTCTTCAGGGTTCTTCGGACAGCTCTTCCCCTCTTGCTGCAGAGACGTTTCCTAAAACATTTATCTGTTGTGCTTCTGACTTATCTCTAGTTCTGACTTGTAATTCATTTTTCATTCTGGTACCAAGATATGCACATGCCTCTTACTCAAAACCATCTTCAAAATATTTATATGGACAGTCAGGAGGTTTACTAATTAATTAGCTAAAGAAATTTATGAAAGCACAACCAAGATTTTGTCCAAAATAGCAAGTATTTTATAGTTTCATCTCTGGTAGTATTTCTAACAACTGGAAATGTGTAGTGTGCTGCTTGTTATCTGCAGTGTGTGAAATCAGCTTTAGGGTTTTCGTAGCCTTAGGCAAACAACAAAATATCGCTGTGCCAACTCAGTAGCATCTACTAAACAGTCACTGACATTTTGCACCCCTTAGGGCATATTTTGGCCATTATTCAACAGTTTTCTGAAACAACAGTGTCATTTTCGTTCAAAATCCCGATGAAACATGAAATTTAAAACAACACACAGTCAGTACCCTGGAAAATATTTCCCCCCCACCTCCAAAGCAGCTCATTAACTTTTCCTTCCTGAACAGCAGAATTGCTCTTCCTGGTGTATTTAATTATTAGATGACATATTTTAAAGAAATGTTTTATAATACCTTTTGTTTACAGACACCCAGAGACATGAAATGAACATTTGATGAACTCACAAGTTAAATGGAGAGAATACAAAACAGTTTCTGAAATAATGAGATACCTGAGGCATAGCTTTGAGAGTGTGTGAAATATGATAAAAGTTATCCAAATTCATCATAGCCGTACAGCAGTTTAAACATTTTCAGTGTAAATAATATACAAATACATGAGCACAGCTAACAGACAGCTAACAGAGGAAGCAGTTTGCACAGCAGTTTCTGGGCTCTGCCTTGAGATAATGCTAGATTTTCTGGGAACTACTCCTGGGGTTGTCCCAGGACTGCTATGAACTCCTTGAGGAGCTTCAGGGTGCTTGCTCCTCCCCGGAAGGTATGAGTGCAGGAGGCTGTGATTGCTAGCAAGCTGTAGCAGTTCTCACAAGCTTTGTTGTCAACTTTTCTTGATTGATGAGGACTTTGAGCTTTTTGTTGCCAGCTGACTCCTCATTAGGGACAGTCAAGCATCCTTTCAGCATATGGTAGAAAGAGTGTGACTACCAATCCTAGAGCAGAAACAACAGAGGCAGGAGTGTGGGAGGGGGGCAGAAACTCCACTGTGGAGGCTGTGTACTTCAGGTAGTGAGGGCACTCTCCCTGGCTGTCCACCGCAGCAACTACCTCAGCACATTGGAGACCTCAGAGGAGCCGGAGTTCCTCAGTGGGAATGTAGTTCTGCAGGCCTGGGGCTGCAGAGGTGGCTGGGGCCTCTTGCAGAGGCTGGGACCAGAGGATATACAGTGTCCTTGCCTGCAGGAGGTACTTGTGCGCTGGAGGAGCATCTGTGCTGCCAAGTAAATGAGCTGCAGGAGGCAGGAGACTGCACAGCTTCAGAGATGGTGAGAAGGGCAACATCATATTCTCCAAGGCCCTACAGATACAGGAACCTGAACTCGTAACTGTAGTGAAGGAGGATGAGGCAGACTCTGTGCTTAGGAGGTTTGGAAATGGAGACTCTATATGAGGAAACACAGAAAGAGCTGTGACTGTGTAGCCTGGAGGAGGCTTAGCAGGATCAACATGTGTATTAGTAGGGGAGGAGAATGGGGACAGGCAGAGGGCACAGGTAAAGAAGACAGAGGCAGACTCTTCTCAGTGGTGCCCAGCCAAAGGACAAGAGGCAATGGGCACAAAGTGAAATTAAGGAAAGTCCATGTAAATGTAAGAAAAATCTTTTTTTACTGTTAGGGTGATTGACACTGGACCAGGTTGCCCAGAAACACTGTGAAGTGTCCATCCTTGAATATAGCCAAAACACAACTGGTCAGGGTCTTGAGCAACCTGCTGTAGTTGACCTTGCTTTGTGCAAGGGTGTTGAACTAGATGATCTCCAGAGCTCCTTTCCAGCCTCCACGATTTTGTGCATTCTATTTCTTTCTGTAATCAGCCGGACTTTTTGTCTGTTTATATGCATAGATCCATCAAAGTCTGGGCATAAGCAGGTGATTTTGACAGTAAGATTTGGCCAAAGTATACATAAACATACACACCAGTTACTCTGCACTTCAGATTATTTTAAAATCCAGTCTACTCTATGCTTAATGTAGCTGAAACACATGCAATTTCAAATTTGCATTTTTTTTGGTTCTGATATGTATTTTGGGATTCAGACATTTTTAAACAGTAAGTTTCATATATGCCTTCATATAAGATATTAATCATACATATTAAGGTTAGGAATAACAAAAAGTACTGGTATTAATTCAGCAACTTCTGGTCAGAAGTTTTGTATGGAAACATTTTTAAAAAAGCATGAAGGAAAGCGCTAAAGAAGAAGGAAAAACTGAACTGCTCTTCTGTTATGTTTCATTTCTCCTCTGGTGGCTGAAGTGAGAACACAGAAAAAAACATGGATGTAGACTTCCTCGTCATTTTTTCTCCCACATATGATGAGATGGGGTGGGATGGAGGTGCCAGTTTCTGTAAGCATAGGTTGGCATTATTTGTAACAGATTTGGAGAAGAAATACTGAGTTGCAACTATTCTTATCCCTGTACTGACAGGGTATGGAGAATAAGTAGACTGAGTACCCTTCCCCTTTTGAGGAAAAGCCTTAGGGTAAATTCTTAGAGCACACTGAGGTGCCTCTTGTCTTTCCTCAAACCTAAGCTCCTTGACTTTATGGTTACTGCTGAAGAGAAAATGCACAGAAAAGTGGATACATGCAATTGGAAGGACACTAGGACTGAGGACCAAAGGAGAAATCTGTCAGTCATCTGCAAGGATCAGTTTTAAAACTGTGCAAGCACACACCTAGCAGCCTGAAATATGTATGAAATGGGTGAAATCAGTACTCTAGTGCATGTAAAAGACATAGAAATTATTTGCATCTAAGGGTGAAGAAAGATTAAAAATNCGAGGTCCCTTCCAATGTCTAACATTCTGTGATTCTGTGATATGAGTTAAAGTGCTGGATGAAAGAGTGGATAAAACTTAAGGAGAAGTGCAAGAGAGACAGAAAGCTGGGTTCTTATGATGAAATTTGATCTAATAAATAAAAACGATATAACAAAATAATGACCTATTGTTTTCAGTGCAAATGACAACAGGTAGCATTATTTCTTTGATTTTTTTTTAATTGACTTACTTTGCCATAGCCTATTTATGGTTACCTTAAAGTGAGTGTGTAACTTTGAATACTTGGCCTTTTTCTGCCTGACAGATCTTTGATGGAAGTCATCTCCCCATTACTTTTTATCTTCTGTAGCTACAGTTCTACAAAAATGCTGCCACCACTAAGTATTTTTTGGAGGGGGAAGTGAGAATTAAAACTAGAATGGACAGAAATAAGATAGGTAATGAACAGAAGAATGACTGAAAAGGTTTCTGAGACAGACTTCAAATCTGTTATAATGCTTGTGTTGCAGATTAATCGTAATTTTGCTTGTTCTTTTGCCCTTCATTTAACAGTTCCCTAAAAACACATGCATTTTTTTTATTCAGGAAATCCTAGTAAAATAGGAAGTTTAAACAAACAAACAAACAAACAAAATGGTGCTGACACTTTAAAAATGGCTCGTTAGAAATGAATGGGAAAACCATCTGTCATTGTTACCTGCAGATTAGATGTTTCATGCATCAGCAATGTCTAATACATGCACAAAAGAACAAAATTTAGAAAACATTATGGGCATTGCTGCTGAGATTATATCCTGTTGAACTATGGATAATGTGTAATAAACAGTTCCACATAAAAGGATAGGATGTAGATCACTATTCTCTTTACTGTAAAATCTGTATTTTTTCCTTTGATTTGAAAGGTCATTAATAAAACCTAGATGTTGCACTTGTTAGAACAGATTTAGTCAGTTTCATAGGTATTGTTCCTTTTACTTGCCTTCTTAAAGCAATTCTAAAGTGGTTAAGAGTCAAAATTTTTGTAAATTAATTGTGTCAGTTTTAATGCCAAGGTGTTACCTGTGTTTATTTTCTACTGAAATAACTTTCCAGCCAAAACGAAAGCAAGGTTTCATCTTATTTTTTTCTTTTCTTCAGTAGAGGAAGATTTTTAGAGCATAGCAGTCACAACTTCCTTATTACTAACGTAGAAGACTCTTTTGCAGACAGCATTTTCTATGTTTTGGGAGATAAGAGGGAGAAAATGAAGCCTAACTATACATTTAGGTGTAGTGCAGGTGAATACTTTTTAGTTATGTCTAGCCGTTCAGTAGTGAAATACAATCTAATTCAGACAGCATTGATTTCCATCAGTGGTACTCAGATACCTTAGATGAGTAGATTATATTACCGTCATTGGGTCACTGGGGTGGTGAAGATAACATGTGAAAAAGAATTCTGCAAGACTATTTAGTCTAGTGTATGTGAAACTGGCAGTATGTGGCCTATAGCTAGTGGAAGTCAAAAGAAAGAGAGTTTTGTTTTGTTTTTCCATTTAAGGTATGATAAAAGAAATTAAGACTTAAAAAATTAGGTTATTTTGAAAGATTTTTCTAGCAACTACAAAATTGATTTTGGAGAAGAATATAACTATGTTTAGAAAATACATGTTGGAAAAAGTATGAATTATTCAGCTAAAGCAGTTACATCTTTGAAATGATTGCTTATATATGATAGAACAATAAGAAATATAGGTACACGTACAAATTGTCTGAAATGGTTCTAGTATAAGTAAACTGCGCACAGTACCTAATTAGAAACTCAACATTGTCTTTCCCACCACTAGTGCCTATGGGTAATCAAACTCTAGTTAATAGTCTTTTGTGGTTTGTCTGGGATTTAAACTGTTATGTTCTGTTAGATCAATAGAAATATTACAGGAAAGTTTATTGAGACTGCAATTACAAACAGTACACTATTGGAGGTCCTCTGTAAAGCAGTGCTTGCTCTTCTTCAATAGCAAGCAGACTAATGCGGGATCTGTAATTATCATATTTGTTTCCACCAAATGCCAGTTTGGATGTGTGAATAAAAATCTATCACAGTTATAATAGGAAGCCTTTATCTCTGAAGGTCACAAGTAGAGAAGAGGCAACACAAATATAAGTCACACCTCTCTATGAGCATCCGTGAGTATTGTTATGTATGTCTCCTAGGCTTGTTCATTCCCTATGTGGAAGGGGCAGTCATAAAATTTTCATAGGTTTGCTGTATTGAAATAACTCAGTGAGACAGCCATAGTAGAAAGTTGGATTGTTTATATTACAGTAAATATCGAAGGTAAATAAAGACATAACTGACTCTTGGAGACCAATTGAAAATAATTTTCATTATTTGCTTTTATAGCTTTATATCAGAACAATAATATTTTTAAAGACAAAGCTATTTTTGAAATACTGTTTGCCAGGACATGACAAGTCCAATTTTGGGTTTTAACAGAATCTGTAGTAGGGAAATATCTACCTCATCTTGTGACTGCAGTATTTGAGCAACATGTTTAATGTTGAGAAATACTGAGTTGAACTTGAAAATTATTACTTTTGCTGTTTTCCTATTGTTTGTTCTTGTTGTTTCCTGTGCTTGGAAGTCGTGGCACTCCTTTATAAAATATTTCATGGGTTTACTTAAATAATTCTTCCTAGGCAAACTTAAGCAAGGCCTATGTTAGGTGATCTTTGGTAAATTTAGTTGTGGCAAGATGAAGTGCTACTGCCTCAGTTATTTGTTGGAAGTTATGTCCTCGCACATGATTAGGTGAATGGTGAGATTATAATTTGGTATAGTAGTGTAAATCATGAATGGCCAGTTTTTGCAAAACCTTTTTTTCTTTTCTTTGTTACTCTGATAACAAATGTGAGAACAGAGGCATCCTTGCTTTTTAATCTTTTTCTAAAATATTTTCTAGACTGACAGTATTGATGATGACAAACTCTGTAGCCCTTCCAAATGTTTTATCTCATATAGGCTCCTTTGAAAATCTCGGTTTATAATGTTGAAATTAGCATGTTCACATGCTAAAAGAATGACTAAAACTTTGATGCATGATTGACTACTGCTGAGTATTGGAAATGCTTGAATAGTTCTCTTAAAAGTATTCATGTTGGCACTATGTGGTTAAGGGATGTCCCAATGACCTGGTATTTTCTGCTGTACTCAACACCGCAGTTAGCCTTGGTTATCAGTTGTTTACAGGCAGCTAATTCTTTCTAAGTGTAAAGTATTCAATGTGTTTTATATTTGGAATGAAAAAAAGTATTATTTAACATGGGACGTTAATCCATTTGTTCAAAGACATGGTTTTTTATACCATGGCTTCCATTCCTAGATTTGATAGTGCTTTGATGTCAGACTGACCAAAGACATGTAGTCTCTTCTGTGATACACCTCCTTGGAGCTTGAATAGACCCAAGGTAAAGATTGAGTGACAATCCTGAAACTAGCTTAAAAAATAGGCACAGAACATCAGGAAAAAAGGCTGATAAGGACATCTTGCTTAAATGACAGAAGTTGCTTGCAGAGTTCAGAAATAAACAGAAACATGAGGGAGCGAAACGTTTCTTTGTCTCATCTGTTCAAATAATTCAAATCATTATGCAGAGGTCATTTGCATAGACTTCTGAATTGTTGTGCATTACATTCAATTATTTTTCATGTCAAATTTTCTAAATGTCTCAGTAATCTATCTTCAGAGTTAGATTCATATTACTTGCTCTTCATAAAATTTCAGAGTTGCAGCATCCCATCTACCACTTCATATTGCTGTGCTAATTATTGCTAAGAAAGATCAGCAATTGTAATTACCTTACTTGGACTTCTTGTGTTGCCTGTGGTGGAAAGAGCAGACCAGGAAAGATCTCCTTTACTCCCCTAGAGAAAAAGTACCTTCTGTTGTTAGCACCCTGCCTGAAGAGTCCATTTTTCTCTTCTGTAATCAGTACCATCTCTGTGTACTAGGTGAAGAGCTTTGAGGTCAGTTAACAGAACTACTGTTGCATTGCTAAACTTTCCAAATTTAACAAGTGTCTCTGCTTCAGGGGCTGTTACCTGCTTGCAGGTGATAGCTTTTATTTTTTTAGTGCAGCATTCTTCTTCCTTTCAGATTTCTCAGGTCAAAGAGGACTTGTCTCAAGATCAATGTATTCCAACACAGTTAATAGTTATCTATAAGTCTTAGAAAATATCAAAGCAATACTAAAATGGAAAAAGGTATTGAGCTAATTTCTGTAACAACTAGACCTTTTATACTGAAATCTAGTAGAGAGGAAGAGATTTCCAACTGGAAATAGTGCTGAAGGTACCAGTTTCCATAGGCGCAGCAATAAATGCAGTACTGTCAGATTTGTCGTCCAAGACTGGCATTAAATTAAGATGGAGGAGCACAAGCAAACAAGCAACTAGGGAGGTGGAAGCCTTTTGTTCGGCAATCCTTTAGAGATGATTTATTCAACATCTGAGCTCTAACAGATTAACTTTATATAACACCAGCTTCTTGGGTGCAGCCTGACAGCTGATTCCCTCTGATTTTTGAAAGAATGAAATAATACTTCTTTTTTCTCTACCAAGGTGAATCCGTACTATCCAAGATACTGGAGGTAGATTTTTACTTACTGTTCACCGTAACATTGATTTACTAATGCTGTGTTTTCACAAACGAAGGTTTTTCTCTCTGTCAGACCCAATCTTTGGAGAAGTGTTGCCTGTTAAAAAATATGCAACTTATGTAAATCTCCCGCTGCCCCCCCAATTGCTAGATTGAATCTTGAGTTACCTTGTTGCTGTTGCACTAGTAGTTGTTTTCCCAGTGTAGGATGAAGGACACATAGGCAAAGAATTCAGGTCGTGATGATAGTGACAACAGATGATAGGATAAAAAGGAATGTATGTACTTTTCCCTTCGCATTTTGTCAGGAACAGAAGGAAGTCTAAAGCAGGTTTACTTAATAGATGATGTTACTCAAAAAAGCAGTTTTGCATGCCAGAATGCATAGAAATTATATATGGGGGTCTGCAGTAATTAAAGAAATTACCACTGCTACTCAGAAAATCGTTTTACACACTGAACACAAATCTAGACAGATCTTTCTTTCCCTTTACCCTGCATGCATGCTAACTTGATGAGCTGCATTCCAAAATTTTCACATGACTATGACTTCTGATACAACTTGGGGAATTTAGGAGAAGGAAGTTCCTGGTTTTTTTAAGGGATGATTTGTAATTTTAATTTTTTTTATAATTTGCTTTAAAAATCCTGAACATGGTAAGTAGTTNACAAAAAAAACCTCCCAAAACATGAAAAACTTTTAAAATAATTTTTAATTAATTCCTTCTGCTTCTAAATTATGAGTTCAGGAGGTAAGACTGATGGGAAGGCACTTTACCAACTGTTTTCTGCGTGATCATGGTCTACTGTCACGGTCCACTAAGGACTCGTGGTGGTTCTTTGCTGAGATCTCTAAGTGCAAAATTAAGGCAACCACGCCAAAAGGGGTTAGCTTCAGCTAAACAGCAAAAACTTTATTATTTTGTGTCCGTAAGCGACATGCGATAGATAAAGGGAGTGAAAAGTAAGTAAAAAGAGGAAAAGAGGAATATAGCTACCACCGCGGGTCCAAGGCGTCCCCCGGGCCCGGAGCCAGCAGCGTCCCGCCGGTCCTAACGATCGATCGTCGTCGATCCTTGGTGGGGAAGGCTTCAACTTTAGGTTGCTAGGGGATGACCTTTTATGCTAAACTACACACCTTGCTCCTCCTCTACTTTGGAGGCAGGTAGCCTTTGGGATGGAGGTGTGTTCTGGTATTATAATGACATTATAACAAGCAAAGTTCTCCTCAGGGTAAAGATTTTGTCACAGTGCTTGGCACGGTGTCTGCCATCTTTCTGGTTGGATAGCCGTGGCATCTGCAGCTCATTGTTCCCGTCCTTACAGAGGTACAGATAGTCTTGGACAGGGCAGGGCCGTGGAACGAGACCGTTTCACTCCGTCCCCCATCAATTCATCTTGTACCAGTACCAGGGTGCGTTACCAGGGAAACAAGTTCTTTGCACGCCAGCCACGCCTTTGTCTCAGAAAGTGGCAATTGTGTTCTACTTTTACCCTGGAGATTTTCTCATGATATCTTAACTTTGTTGCAACAGGCATGTCGAGATGAGTCTTGCTCCCAGGCCGCATCAAATCCATAGAAAGGACCCTATAGTCTAACTGGGGGTGTCATGTCCTTAATGACAAGGTTGAGACAAGCTGATTTTCTAACCGACTCTTACATCTACGAACAATACTGTTGATACCGAACTGTATTGTATTTTCTGGTTACAAGCTATATGACCTGAGTGACAGTAATGATGCTCACTTTCACTTCTTTTGTTGTCTTCCTTAATTAAAAGTATTCAAAGCATTCAGTGTTTGTGCTTTTTGAAGCAAAAACGTTCCTTCTAATAAAGCTGCCCTCTAGTGACAGTTTTACTGGTGATTTTTAATTATTTTAGTGTTTCCCAGCCAAAACAGAAAACAACTTAATTTCATCTGGCTTTGTAGATGGGAGGATTTGCTGCAAAATCCTTCTTGACATAAATATGCAAATAGTTTGATTGATCTGGAAGGGAACTGGGTGTACTTCATCTCTGTGGTCCAGTAGTCCGAAAGTTGCATCCAGTCTGATGTAAGATGGATCTTGTATTTTTATTTAGGAAAACAGAAAACAAACAAAAGCTGCATTAAAAAAACTGGGAGTTGAAAGTTGCAATACCCTTTGTAGGACATAAATTATGTTTCCTAAAACAGGAATGTGTGCATTGCAGCTGAAGTAGAGCTTAAAGTAAAAGCTGCAATATAGCTCACTGTCTCACTGAGCTGAATGTTACCTTGTGATTGTGTGAACCCATTGCTTCAAATAGTGGATTTGAAGAATATATCTGGAAGGAAGAAATATCTGGCAGACAATCAAATACAAACTGTCTATCTGTTCCTCTAAATCATTTTTTTTTTCTTTGTGTCTTGTCCCTGAATATACAGAATATTCACACAGAATTCTGGCTTTAAGAACAAGCCAGAGGGGTTCAGCATATTGTATTTGCAGATTCCATTTATTTGTTTCTATTGTACTTCATGTTTCCTATGTAAAAGGTTCATCCTTCTGATTTCTGATCAGAAATCTAAAAGCAGAAAAAGGTGTATCACTGTCTTCAGATTGAGAAAATAAAAATAGCTTTTTTTAACATGTGTATCAGGAATATATTATAAAAGTATAGGTTTAGCTTTTGAAAATGGTAAAAACTAAGGAGAAATCAAGCAGTTGCTGTGGAGCATTCTGTTTATGGTGTCATACTTTGAGTAGGACATGATGAAAACTGCCTGCTTTTTTAGAGATAATTATTATCTTTATTGTTTCAGTGTTCAGACATAAATCTAGAGGGTATAAGTATTTATTGTTATGGTTATAATTATTAAAATTACATAAACTGTGCCAGATCAACAAACCAAAAAACTCTTCAAACCATTTCTTCTTCAGTTTTATGAGAAATTTATGTGAAACTGTTCACTAACCTCTTCAGTAAAGGAGAACAGCTGTCTCTGAAATATCAGGAATTCATAGCTTATCAGATTGAGGAAGATAGCATAGTTTAAAAAATTAAACAACCCACAAAAATGAATTCTAAAAAGCACCTGAAATATTTAGACTGTTAGATAATATTTTCAAATTTGAGGAAAGCCGTTTGGTCTAGATAGTTCTTTGGGTATCTGACAGAGTACCTTATGTTCGGAAGCCTACCTGCACTGTTTCCTTTACAGCACATGAGATAAGTAGATGGAGAGATTCCTTCTGAAAGCCATTCAACCCAGCTGAGATCTGAACTTCTAAGTTAATTACTTCTTTCCACTGATGAAACAGCATTTTCAAAGTGGCTTAACTCCTAGTACAAACTTCCAGTGGTTAGAACTGCATGGGTGAAAGACAAGTCTGTTCCTTGATGGTGTGGTCTGCAGTGTTTCTGAGGGCCAGATCTCTCACCTGTCTAGGTGAAATAGAGCTTACTCCAGGGTGAGTTTTAGTTTGGACTGTGAGTAGATTTTTTTTAAGTAAATCTCCCACACAAACTGGAATCTTTTTGAATGAAAGTAAATTAGTAGATACATTCAAGAGTGTATCCCATGTGATACAAACACTGCTGGATATTCCAGTCCATGACACAGGAGGAGAACCAGTCTGAAGTAAACCAGGAAAAATATATACAGTGTTTTTGCTGGGTCTGCACCAACTCTATTGCATCACACATCATCTCTATTTGTGCCTTTCTATGGCGCCATAGGCTTTGACTCCTTTCTCTCCTCTATGTTATCTCAGCATGGAATGATGTGTCCAGGATGGTCCGTGCAAAGACAGTTTCTGCTGCATAGATGCAATCATTGAGACTCAGGCACCTGTCTCATTTTATTACTTTTTTAAATGGGTCTACGATGATGTTTTGCAACAGGAGATGCTGTTTTACTATGATCCCACTGAGAAAGCCACTCAGACTGTATATAGTGTCACTAGAATGCCATATATTGGATCTAACACTACAAAAAAGGAGAGAGTATATCATCTTACTTAAATTCAGGTAACCCCAAGTTAACCCTGAAGTTCCCATCAGACGGAATCAGAGCCAGCATGCCAT
Source organism: Syrrhaptes paradoxus (assembly GCA_013400615.1). Classification (NCBI taxonomy): domain Eukaryota; kingdom Metazoa; phylum Chordata; class Aves; order Pterocliformes; family Pteroclidae; genus Syrrhaptes; species Syrrhaptes paradoxus. Next base: position 120,159 of record VZTO01007280.1, on the reverse strand, counting down.
GCAGAGCCTGTCTGCGGAAAGATTACCCCAGTCTGGTTATTCAAGCTCTTACAGGATTTTCTTACAAGAAAACAGCTCAATGAATCACTTCTACTGTTAAACAGAAAGGATGTTCACATAAGAACTTGTTGCTGCAGTCTTGGGCAAAGGCAGGGACACACAGCTGCTGCAGTCACATGTATTGAGACTCCCGTGTTTTCAAATGAGCCAACAAAGCTTATCCAGTGGTGAAGGGATGTGTGCAGTGCAACACAGACCACAAGGCCAAGCTGTACATGGTACATAGCACAGCACAGTACACACCTGTTTGGGTTAACTGTTACGGAGATCAATAACCCCTTGATGCGCAATGATATTCTGGATCAGTACAGATGCCTTTGCAATGTTATGCTGCATGTTTTGCAGAAGTTGTTGAGTCATTCATGAAGTGCTGAAATGCGAGACTTGGATTAGTAATCTGCTTAAACAAATTCCATAACTCAGCAATATTTACAATATGTCCATTAGTTCTACTGAACTAATGGATAAACACTAGCAAGATATGGTTCCTTTTAGATATGTGGAAATCAAGAGCTGTTGTGCACTAAGAAAAATGTCCTTGAAGAGCTGCCAGCTCTGTTCAGTTCTTTCATCCCTGAGAGTAGTTGCAGGGTCCCATCTACTAATGGGAAGGTTTACTCTCCTAAAATTTAGGGTCCTGACTCTACTCATCAGCTGGCCCATATCCCACAAGACTGGGAATTCCACCAGGGCATGATCACTGCAGCCCAGGCTGCCACCAATCTTGATCTCTCTAATTAGCTGATGCATGTCACATTCAATTGATTACAAATTGAGAGCTCTGGGAAAAAGGTAGAGAAGGAATAATGGCAGTGATGGTAAAGATAGGCTCAGATGACTTCAGGGGAGGCAATGTCCCTGTAGGTAGAAATCTGAGGACACCTAGGAGTGACATATGGGAGTGGAGAACTAGCAGCACCAGAAGAATGTCAGAGATATACTCCTAACAGGGCTTTTGCAGATGAAAGCTGACAGAGTACGTGAGATGTGTCGGATAGCTGTCTGATGAACAAACAGTGCATTAAGCTTTCAGAGAATAAAAGAAGAAAGATATCTGTGGTTGGAATGAGAAAAATGAATATTTGAAGCTTCTATGGTACTCTAAAGCTGTGCTTGTATTGACAGCAAGCTTTACTTCATGTGGCCAATAGCCTCTAGCTTACAAGGAATGAATTTGTCATTAAGCACTGTGGCTTTTCAGGCTGTTAGCTGATCTGACAGAATGCCCCAGACCACATCAACTCCTACTGCAGAACGGACCAGCTGCATGT
>VZTO01007280.1:101733-118084 GCA_013400615.1 Syrrhaptes paradoxus | reverse complement strand
TAACACTACAAAAAAGGAGAGAGTATATCATCTTACAGCCCTTCAGGTAACCCCAAGTTGTGCAGCATCAGACGGAATCAGAGCCAGCATGCCATGCAGAGCCTGTCTGCGGAAAGATTACCCCAGTCTGGTTATTCAAGCTCTTACAGGATTTTCTTACAAGAAAACAGCTCAATGAATCACTTCTACTGTTAAACAGAAAGGATGTTCACATAAGAACTTGTTGCTGCAGTCTTGGGCAAAGGCAGGGACACACAGCTGCTGCAGTCACATGTATTGAGACTCCCGTGTTTTCAAATGAGCCAACAAAGCTTATCCAGTGGTGAAGGGATGTGTGCAGTGCAACACAGACCACAAGGCCAAGCTGTACATGGTACATAGCACAGCACAGTACACACCTGTTTGGGTTAACTGTTACGGAGATCAATAACCCCTTGATGCGCAATGATATTCTGGATCAGTACAGATGCCTTTGCAATGTTATGCTGCATGTTTTGCAGAAGTTGTTGAGTCATTCATGAAGTGCTGAAATGCGAGACTTGGATTAGTAATCTGCTTAAACAAATTCCATAACTCAGCAATATTTACAATATGTCCATTAGTTCTACTGAACTAATGGATAAACACTAGCAAGATATGGTTCCTTTTAGATATGTGGAAATCAAGAGCTGTTGTGCACTAAGAAAAATGTCCTTGAAGAGCTGCCAGCTCTGTTCAGTTCTTTCATCCCTGAGAGTAGTTGCAGGGTCCCATCTACTAATGGGAAGGTTTACTCTCCTAAAATTTAGGGTCCTGACTCTACTCATCAGCTGGCCCATATCCCACAAGACTGGGAATTCCACCAGGGCATGATCACTGCAGCCCAGGCTGCCACCAATCTTGATCTCTCTAATTAGCTGATGCATGTCACATTCAATTGATTACAAATTGAGAGCTCTGGGAAAAAGGTAGAGAAGGAATAATGGCAGTGATGGTAAAGATAGGCTCAGATGACTTCAGGGGAGGCAATGTCCCTGTAGGTAGAAATCTGAGGACACCTAGGAGTGACATATGGGAGTGGAGAACTAGCAGCACCAGAAGAANTAACACTACAAAAAAGGAGAGAGTATATCATCTTACAGCCCTTCAGGTAACCCCAAGTTGTGCAGCATCAGACGGAATCAGAGCCAGCATGCCATGCAGAGCCTGTCTGCGGAAAGATTACCCCAGTCTGGTTATTCAAGCTCTTACAGGATTTTCTTACAAGAAAACAGCTCAATGAATCACTTCTACTGTTAAACAGAAAGGATGTTCACATAAGAACTTGTTGCTGCAGTCTTGGGCAAAGGCAGGGACACACAGCTGCTGCAGTCACATGTATTGAGACTCCCGTGTTTTCAAATGAGCCAACAAAGCTTATCCAGTGGTGAAGGGATGTGTGCAGTGCAACACAGACCACAAGGCCAAGCTGTACATGGTACATAGCACAGCACAGTACACACCTGTTTGGGTTAACTGTTACGGAGATCAATAACCCCTTGATGCGCAATGATATTCTGGATCAGTACAGATGCCTTTGCAATGTTATGCTGCATGTTTTGCAGAAGTTGTTGAGTCATTCATGAAGTGCTGAAATGCGAGACTTGGATTAGTAATCTGCTTAAACAAATTCCATAACTCAGCAATATTTACAATATGTCCATTAGTTCTACTGAACTAATGGATAAACACTAGCAAGATATGGTTCCTTTTAGATATGTGGAAATCAAGAGCTGTTGTGCACTAAGAAAAATGTCCTTGAAGAGCTGCCAGCTCTGTTCAGTTCTTTCATCCCTGAGAGTAGTTGCAGGGTCCCATCTACTAATGGGAAGGTTTACTCTCCTAAAATTTAGGGTCCTGACTCTACTCATCAGCTGGCCCATATCCCACAAGACTGGGAATTCCACCAGGGCATGATCACTGCAGCCCAGGCTGCCACCAATCTTGATCTCTCTAATTAGCTGATGCATGTCACATTCAATTGATTACAAATTGAGAGCTCTGGGAAAAAGGTAGAGAAGGAATAATGGCAGTGATGGTAAAGATAGGCTCAGATGACTTCAGGGGAGGCAATGTCCCTGTAGGTAGAAATCTGAGGACACCTAGGAGTGACATATGGGAGTGGAGAACTAGCAGCACCAGAAGAATGTCAGAGATATACTCCTAACAGGGCTTTTGCAGATGAAAGCTGACAGAGTACGTGAGATGTGTCGGATAGCTGTCTGATGAACAAACAGTGCATTAAGCTTTCAGAGAATAAAAGAAGAAAGATATCTGTGGTTGGAATGAGAAAAATGAATATTTGAAGCTTCTATGGTACTCTAAAGCTGTGCTTGTATTGACAGCAAGCTTTACTTCATGTGGCCAATAGCCTCTAGCTTACAAGGAATGAATTTGTCATTAAGCACTGTGGCTTTTCAGGCTGTTAGCTGATCTGACAGAATGCCCCAGACCACATCAACTCCTACTGCAGAACGGACCAGCTGCATGTGCTGTATAGCTAACAGGCTGACCTAAACTTTCACTGAACATCCTGCTATTTCTAGTCAAGATCCTGTCAAATAAAGAGGCAGGTGGATGATGGAGACAGTGTCAGAGGGTTCAGTTTAGGATTGCTGTTGCTTTGACTGAACCACTAAGGAAAAAACAGTTCTGCATCTCGAACATTGCATTTTTTTTTTTCCTGTAAAAATAGCTGTATCTGTGGCAAAGGCAAGTGCTTTGGCTGATATTTTTTGAAAATTTGGTACAAAATACAGAGGACTGAGAAGACCGGTTTCTTCTATTATTCTGTTGGAAGACATCTGAAAGCAAAAATTACTCCTTCAGGAATTTGTTGTGCTCTGGTATAATCATATGCATTACTGCTTTTGTCAAGCTTTGGCATTTTTCTAGAGTTCCTAGCTGAGCTAGGTTGGAATGAGCCTACCAATAGGCTTTTCTAATTGATAGAAAGTCACTTTAGAAGTCTTAAGATGCAGAATAGGTTGCAGTTCTCGTTGGCATGCTGAAGTAATAGCTTTGGCTCAGGGCAGCTCCTGCCAATGTGTTTAAATAACTGATGAATGAGATTGAAAAGGTGGGGGCAGACTTTTCTCGGTGGTATCCAGTGACAGGACAAGAGGTATTGAGGAAAATCTGAAATACATTAAATTCTACTTTAGAAAAAAAAGAGCATTTTCTTGAATGTGAGAGTGGTCAGGTGCTGCAATAGGTTGCCCATAGAGGTTGTGGAGTCTCCATCTTTGGAGATACTCAAAACCAAACTGGACACAGACCTGAGAAACCTGCCGTAGTTGACCCTGGTTTGCGCGGTGGGGACTAGATGAGCCTCAGAGACTTTTTCCAACATCAACAATTCAGGGATTCTTAAGACTTTCCCCTGTTACTTGATTCCTTAAAACCTATAGGGTAGAACATAAGGCAGGTGATACCAATATATGTCATTGCAATGTGAAAAATAAAAAAAGGAGTTTTCAATCAAGTGGGAACCAAATAATTTAATACTTGTCATAAAGAGATAAAGGAAGTTACGACATTAATAGTAATCTTTCTGGGTACCATTCCTGACTATAGCTTGCAATTTTTAACTTTGACTTCAATGTTTAAGCAGGTAGTAAAATAGAAAACCATGGACATAATTTATATCTTATATTTTCATTAACCTCTCCTTTTATTTCTGTCTGTATAGCAAGGTCTTAAAATCTATTGAGAGATGTATGGAAAGTCAGCAGATAATACTTATGAAAGCTGATCCATAAGTGTTGGAGGAGTTCTACACATGTCACGCTCAAAGCACTGTGTGGGTTATATAATATTAAAATGAGTAATTTAAAGAAAAGACTTACGTGTTACTTGATTTTGTAATATCAATGGAAATATTTCAATTTAGTTAAATAAAATATTTATGTAAATTCTGGAGGAAGGGAAGTCAGTTAAAATTAAGAATTTTTACATCAGCCTAAATTTTCTGCTTCTTTTATTACATGTACTAGTGTTTGCTTCCGTGCTAGTGTATTCTTCCTCTTTTTGAAGATGCTCTAAATTATTCTACTGTTTAATAAAAGCTTTTCTTATTCAAAATTAAAATATCATTTCCACAGCCTGTCAGCTTATTTTCAACAACGACAAAAAAAAATTGGCTCCTCCTCCCCACCCCCGAAGTTTTTGTTACACCTCTTTGTGAAGTATAGACCAGAAAGAGTGAGATACAACTACTGATGCTTCTGATGGGCTTTTTTCTCATTGCCATTCGTAAAAGTTACAAAAAACAAGCATGCAATTAGGGTATGAAAGGATAAGATGCCTTTTGCTTAATTGTGTAATATAAGTCAAAAGTTTTCATAGTTAATCTGGACACGGATATCCCTTATTCAGGCATTGGCTCTGTTTTAATTTTAGTAATTTTGTAATTTTTTCATAAATGCCAAAATACTTATGAGAAAGCCCCTGTAAAACTCTAGCTTCAGAATTTACACCTATGTGTGAAAAAAAGGCAGTAACCTTGTTCTTAAGAGGATATGTAAAAGATGTTTTTTAGTTTGTTTTCTTTCTGGAGTTTAACACATTTTCTACATTGTTTCTTTTAATTTTATGAGTTTAACATGTATAAAATTGTTGCAGATGCCCAAAGTAACTTATGTTTATATGCAAAAAAATAAGTAATTCATATTTATATTTAAGTTTTAGACTAAATATGTTTTTTAGATTTACATAGTCTAAAGCTTTAATACTTGAAGAGTTTTGATTAATATGTTTGATTAATATGATAAGTTTTATATATAATTTACATTTTTGATTGCTTTCATAAAACTTAGCATTATTTAAACACCAAATATTGGCAAATAAGTTTAAAAATTTTAAATAATTTCTAAATTACTTTAGAATAAACACGGAGTTGCATACAGAACACTGACATACTTACATTTTTCTCTTTAGAAGGTATATGAAAACTTCAATTATGTTTTGCTAGCACTATTAGTACTTTTTATCTGAGCTTACACAAGAACAGAAAGAAGCTGAGCAATGAATATCTTTATATGGTCTCATAAAAGGATGTATTTTATTTTTTTCTTTTCCGCTTGAGGATCCTAGAAGTCGTCATAATTTTTCTATCGTAGTGAATGAATTGGCCATTTTCAAAAAGGAAATTTGTTTGGATTTTTGCCTTTTGATCAGATAATTTACAAGAATATTGACTACTGTAGTTTAATTTTTAATCCACAGTTAAAAAAATCTGTTCTATATTCTGTATTTTTAGTACTCCTAACACCTCCTTTGCCTTGTTTAAATAACAGTTCTCATTAAGACAAAATATCTTGACTCTTAAAACTGGGCCTTGAGATAGACACCTCTATGTATTTTTTCCACATTTAATGAGAGCACTAGCAACTTCTTAATAATACATATAAGAGTACAAGAAAACTATGTTAATGTATCCTTTGCAATAATATTGACCTTTGCATTTCATTTGGTGGCTGGCATGATGCCAGGGGAGGACTGGCTAGTTGTGTAGCGCAGATAATTGCAGTGTTTCAGTGATCTCCATCTGACATAATGTTTCCTGTGGCCATACAGAAGAGTTTTGAGAACTCAAAGGCAGTTATGAAAGTCATTAGTGAAAAGAACAGGATGGAACATCTTTTATGTTTGCTCTTCTTCACCTCAGTTACACCCATAACAGTTGGACCAGTTAATAACTGAACCCCGTTCTCCTAATACAAAGTAAAAGTCTCTTCATTTAATGAGTTTTCTGAGCTACAAATGGAGCATAGACAAGGTAGTACATACCACTTGGTAGTAGCTCATTGGTAGTAATTTATTTGGAACTTTGTAAAAAATGAGCAGCTGTAAAACAATTAACATCTAAAATACTGGTTCTGATCTTGTGGGACAGAGTATTCTGTTATGTCCAGTGTCAGTGATTTGGAGATACTTGATTTGTAATAGAGGCTCGTGCTTTTACAGACTGACTACTTAAGAGAAAATTGAGTGAGGCACAGAGTAGTGGGTGCACTGTTATTCAGTATTATTCAGTGCTATTGCCTCCAGATACCAAATTGATACTAGCAGGTATAGCAAAAGCAGCTTAAACACAGAGTAACAAAACATATTTATTTGTAACTATATTTTTAAAAATGTGTTTTGGTGCTGTAACTGATAAATGAGTCCTGAAATGTGATTTTTGTCATAGTTACTTTAAGAATGTCTGAATGCCTTTTGATAAGTCACAACAATTTTTCTTCCCATGAAAAACATAAAGTAACCTGATTTTTGAATCTGAGCTAAAACGCTCAGAGCTTCCAAAGTTCCTTAGTAATACCCATTTAATTTCATGTGACATGGTGTTTTGGTTTTGAATCCTGGCTAGCAGGAGCACCACACAGCTGCTCGCTTACCCTCCCCTGCTCTGGGGAACACGGGGAGAGAATTAAAGGGGTAAAGGGAAAAGAGACTGGTGGGTTGAGATAAGAACAGGTTAATAACTAAACTGCAATAAATCTGAAAATAATAATGACAATAATAATAGTAGTCATATATACAAATGAGTGATACCCAGTGCAGCTGCTCACCACCCAATGGCCAAGGCTCAGCCTGTTCATAGCTAACGATCCCAGAGCAGGGAGAGTTACAAAACCACAGTCCCAGAAAAGATAAGAGCCTGAGAGACTGAGAACCAACCGAGAGAGTGAGATGACCCCTAGAGAGGGGTGACCCAGAGAGAGAGAGAGCTGACCTGTAGGAAGAGAGAGAAGTTCCAGACAGATCCTCATTTATATACTGGGCATGACATGCATGATATGGAATAGACCACTGGCCAATTTGGGTCTCAATCCTAAACTTAAGGTCAAATCCTAGACTAGTAACTGGGGCTGTGCTCCATCCCAGCATCTCCTGCCCCTGCAGACACTGGCACAGCAGAGAAGCTGAAAAGTCCTTGACTGTCCTGGCAGCAGCTATAAACATCAGTGTGTGATCAGCCTTCTTCTCAGCACAAATCCAAAATATAGCCTCACACTTGATACTATGAAGAAAGTTAGCTCTGTCCCAGCTGAAACCAGGACACACGGAAATTATAACCCACGAACAAATCACACAGAACATGGAAAATTCCAAAGAAATCACTGTGTTTGTTTTAAAGAGGCCAAGTTTGCCTTTTGTATGGCAAGCTATACCCTTGCTTTATAGAATAGAACTACCTAATTGCTTCTCCATTGATCGACCTGTTCATTAATTAAGAACAATTCCTTTTATCAAATTAGAACTATGAAGCTATATTTGAATGGTTTAATGCCCAAAATAAATATTAATTAAAACAGGTAAGAACGGGTGTAGTTAGTTTTTCATATTGTCCATAGACCTGCAAAATAATTACAAATATATGTTGAGTTTAATTCTGTGCGTAGTGAGAGTTACAAGAATGTATGCCTTTTGAAACACAAAGAGCCTTCTTTTGTTGCGGCTAATGAGGAAATTTTCTCTGAAAACTTTGAAATCATTAGCAAATTGTTATCTTTGAATTTTTAGGACCTTATAATCATAGTAATGTTGTTAATGAAAACAAGATATTTCTCTAATTCATGAAGATCAATTCTTTACAATCAGATGTGATACAAATTTTGGCCCAAGTTTTGCTGTGTTGTCAATAACAGGTCTTTACAAGAGCATACAAAAAAGAGAAAGAACATAATGACAAGAGGATTCTTCTGTCATTTATAGTGCCTTTGACCTCCTACCTTGTCTCTTAGAGGTGTACTGAATGCTACCTGGTGCATTTCATCCCAAACACTGAAGTACCTACTTAGCAGTTTCACACATATGAAAAGATGTCTTTCTAATCCTAAAGCTTAAAGAAACTTACATTCCACACTTGACAATTTGTGGTGGTGTTTCAGTTTAAAGAAGATCCACAGATTATTCTGTCAGCATTAACTAAACCAGGTGGTTCTCCAAGTGGATAAATCCTGTGATTTAGAATAAATCATTTTTCTTTTGATGAAGTAAATTGTGTGAGAAGAACCTGATTATTCATAGTGCAGTCTGATACAATTGGCAGAAAAAAAGCTATGCAGAGAAAAAAATTCTTGATTATTGTTTTTTTAATACTTGGAACTGATTGCGCTAAGTTGTTGGTTTTCATTCATGCACCACGTCAACTCTATTTTTATTTTTTTTTCTCTCCCCAGATGCACATGTACAGCAGGGTGGACAGGGCCAGACTGCAGTGAAGATGTAAATGAATGTGCTTCTGAACCATGCTTAAACGGAGCCACCTGTTACGAATCTGTTAAGCAGGGACAGTTTGTGTGTGTTTGTCCTCCATTCTATACTGGTGACTTCTGCCATCAGCGCTTCAGTCCCTGTGAGCTGCCTTACAATCCGTGCATAAACAATTCAACCTGCTTGGCACAAGTCGATGGAAATCCAATGTGTGTTTGCAAAACAGGTAAGGACTGGTGTAGTTAATCTTTTCTGTTGTCTATTTTCTGTGCTGGGGGAAAATTGCAAATATATGTTGAATTTAGTGCTATATTCAGTGAAAGAAACAATGTACACCTTTCAAGGCACATAAAACCTTCATGAATTCCAGAAACTCTATCAATTATGTTAAAAAACTGGTAAGATAGCTGTCAGTTTGCCTTCTATTAATTTCTCATATTATCCTACTTATTAATCTATGACTGTTTAGCCTCTAGCACTCAGAATTGCTATTTTCTGAGTCAACTGTTACAAAAATGTAGAGATAGATATGCACCTGGCTATCAAAGCTGACAGACTAAATTGACAGAACAGACAGGCAGAAATAGACAAAATATATGCAAATTGTTAGAAGTGCAAAAGTCGGAGCAAGTTGGAAATGGTTCCTCTTCCCGCTGTGCTGTCAGGAAGGCCTGGCACATCAGGGGAGTAATCTTCCCCTGCCTAATGGATAGAGCAGATTGCTCTCTGTGTGCACAACAAGCAGAATCCCAACAGGTGCTGACAGCTTTCCTGGGCCAGGGCTTAGAAGGCATGATGTCTCCCTCCATGTACAGGAACTGCAAAGGTGGAACGGCACAACAGTTTAACTGTGCAGAACATCAGTATGCACTTCTGCATAGGAATTGAAGAATATATTAACTAATTAAAACTGAATTCAGAGGGTTTTTAGAATTCTTGCTCATAGAATAGAAGGCAGCAGTTAATATACCTCTTTAAAATTAGATGTGGATCTTCCTTCATTAGTCCAAGAAATATCCTCAGCTCAGGATGCTCCTGCAGTCTCTTTATTATAGCAGAAGCAATGTTCTGCTTAACTTTAGTTTGTGATGGGAAAAATCTCAGGAAACATGTATGTAAACACATATATTGCATATTTATATAAAGAGAGTGTTCATACTAAAGCTTTAACTACCCCATTCAAAAATATGGGTTATTTGTTCAGCACTTGTTTTAACTCAATAGCATTTTAATGAGCTAGGAAACTCAGAAGGGAACTTAAAACAATGAAATAATGTATTTATTATTGAAACAAATGCACCGGAAAGTCTGGATTAATTTGACCAGATGTAGATGTCCACAGTATTACACTGAGGAGGTATACACGCAGGTGTGCACAGCATACATTGAGGAGGTCCTCCTGTGCTCCGTTTACAGTCAATGAAGAGAGTCGGTTTTCTGAGGTCATTTCTTTCACCCAGAAGCAGACATACAAAGTCAAATGACTAATGCTGTAGAAATGTATATGTCACTCTGATGACTATGTAGGCAGCTTAGGACAATTGGTCAGATGATAGATGGGCTGAATTCCTCACCTGTAGACTAGATTATTATTTTTGTAGAGAAATTTTTTATCTACATAGTTCTGGGAAGCACACAGTTTTAGAGAGGAGTAAAGGAGAAGAATGGAACAGGGATTTGTGTCATTATAACACACAAGCAGTCAAAAGCTTTGTCATCTTGTTTGTGCTCATCATATCTTTAAAGATACAGAGCTGGAAGTTGAAAAACTGGTTTATGCAAGAGGAATTTTATGGGTCATAAGGTTACAACTGCCAGTTTTAGGGTGTAGGGAGATTACGTCTTGTTCCAGGGAAAGGTGTCAGTGATATCTAAGGAGAGTACTGGGTCATTTCTAAGGAGAAACAATAGCATTTGCTTTTATGGAAACAACCTTTGTACAAGCTTCATAAATTATAAAAATACTACAGCACAGGCATGCAGAAATTTTGAATGAAATAAAGGTAAATAACAGTGCTAATATCTTTCAAGTTCTTTTAAGCAGATTTGAGTGTTTCTGATTAACTGTTTTAATTGTAAGCACGAGCTTTTGCTGAAATTGTTTGTAAAAATTGCTAGGAGGCTTAAAAATTCCTTAGAAAAAGTTGCTGTATGATCTCAAAAATTTTCACCTAAATAGTTATATGTAGTTTTTAACAGTATATGTCATTAAGAACAAAAATTATTGACTTTTTATAAAAAAGGACTGAGCTAATTTATGTCAGTTAAAAAAGGATGATATTCAACAGTAAATTGAACACATCGTTTATTTCATAATATAGTAGGTAGCCAGCAGAATTTTATGATGCAAATTATATTTTTCTCCATTTTTAGGAATAATAGATAAAGTAGCATGCCTGCTGTATGTTTACTTATTTTATGTCTTTTCAAGGTAGCTATATTTTGCTATGGGCTGGAAAAATGTGTACTCCGGCAATCAAAAATGTGTCTAGATGGTGCTTTATGTATTCACTTCAGTACTTTTTATTTCAAAAAGACTGTAAAATATCTGTAATGAAGTGGTGACAGCAGGAAGAAGCAGAATGATGAATGCCCTCCATTTTCCTTTTCATGTATTTTAGTCTGACAACAGTGTTTTTTTTCTTAAAAAAGGTGCTTGCTTAAATGCTCTATAGTATCACAAAAGAATAAGAAGCTACTTCTTATAAGTTCTTTTAATTTTTTAAAAATTTTTGCTTTGTCTAGCTTCACACCCTTTTCTCACTACCTTATAAAACTAAAAAAAGCTTCACTGAAGTCCCATTTCCCCTGCCCATTCACTTTGCTTTCTACTGTAACAAAAGTTAGTTTCAGGAATATCAAACATTACAAATAAATGATAAGTCCGTCCAGGGAAAAGCCGTGGATGTCATCTACTTGGACTTTAGCAAGGCCTTCGACACCGTGTCCTACAGCATTCTCCTAGAAAAGCTGGTGGTTCATGGCTTAGACAGGAACATCCTTTGCTGGATAAAAAACTGGCTGGATGGCTGAGCCCAGAGAGTCGTGGTGAACGGAGTTAAGTGCAGGTGGTGGCTGGTCACCAGTGGTGTCCCCCAGGGATGGGTTTTGGGGCCTGTCCTGTTTAACATCTTTATCAATGACCTGGATGAGGGGATGGAGTGCTCCCTCAGTCAGTTTGCTGATGACACCAAATTGAGCGGGTGTGTTGATCTCCTTGAGGGTAGGGAGGCTTTGCAGAGGGATCTGGACAGGCTGGACCGATGGGCTGAGGCCAGTTGTCTGAGGTTCAATAAAGCCAAGTGCCGGGTCCTGCACTTTGGTCACAACAACCCCCTGCAACGCTACAGGCTCGGGGGACAGTGGCTGGAAAGCTGCCCAGCAGAGAGGGACCTGGGGGTGCTGGTCGACAGCCGGCTGAACATGAGCCAGCAGTGTGCCCAGGTGGCCAAGAAGGCCAACGGCATCCTGGCCTGCATCAGCAATAGTGTGGCCAGCAGGACTGGGGCAGGGATTGTGCCCCTCGGATATAACAAGGTTGTGTGTGCTGAGGGAGCTACTTCAAAGCAGTACGCTGGGACAGAGAATTTTTGTTCCCTATTATGCAATTCTTTCATAATGTTTTTGTGAAACTTTATACAAATAGGACATAAATGAGAGTATCACTTCCCACTCAAGATATTTTTGAAAAAGAGGAAAAACATCATAAGAGTATAAGTGGCTATGATTGAAGGGTTTGTTCGAGATACATTCCAGGCTTTATTTTCCAGTTTTGTAGCAGACACTGTTGTGAAACCTGCAGGAAATATTCAGGAATCATTTCAGTTAGGTGTAGCTAGGAAAGTTGTTGAACATAAAAATCCTGGTAAGAAGAAAATACCAACTGCTTTGATGTGGGCTGATGGTTTAGATCATACCTTGGAGGACCAGCAGTGATGTCTTTCTGCAGCTTTCCTTGCAACTCTGACAAAGGCACTTAAATTTTTCCAGTCATTATTTTCTCTAGATAAAAATAAGCCATACTATTTTGTGATCTTTCATGATTTCATCACTTTCATTACGTACTTTGAAAACCACAAATGCATAACATAACAATAAAAGTAGTTACTATTCTCATTTTAGTATCTAAAATTATTCATAACAATTTCTGCTTGTTTTAATAGATAATCCAGTAAAGCCTTCATCATATTTATAATAATATACACTGAATTTCAGTGGCTGTTTTTACAGTTGTTTTAATTAATTTTGATATTTAAATGGTATTCAAAAGCATTTTGGTGAACACCATAAATGCTCTTTAGTCAGTCTGCTGTCAGGGGACATGTGTATTATAGTCACTACAGTGCAAATAGTTTGTTCATTGTGATGGTTACATTACTACATCAATTGAAATTATATATATTCAATTTGTGCAAAATTCAACTAAGTAGCTGTAGTTTATCCACTGTATATAATTCTAACACAACCATTTATTTAGTAGAACGTTTATTTATGTGAACAGTGTAACACATAGTCTGCTGTCTAAGAGCAGAAGTAGTAATCTCATAAAACTGAAAAATCTCTCATTTCTCTTTAGCACATATTCTGGGACATTTACACAGATAAATGTATTATGCAAGTAATGTACTGTGCAGATAAGGTCGTGATCACATTTTTTCTTCATTTAAATATTAAAATCACTTAAATGTTTTTTCTCATCGACTGACTGCTTTGAATAAATGTAGTCTCTCTAACATCCATTATGCTCTGTAATATATTACTTATTGAATTAGCTTTTTAGTTTCTGATAGCTGTCCCCCACTCTCCGAGAAAGCCTTTTCAGTCCTTTAAAGTTGGTTACACTCCTCCAGCATATTTAGCCAGGTGTTCCATCCAAATCTGTTCTCTCTGGTTCATTAAAGTATGTTAAGACTTCTTATACTCTCTGGAAATGAACTTGTTGAGTGTAAGGAAGAAAAATAATTGGAGAAAGTTCTTTCAGGATTGCATCCACTTTCTGCCCCTATCTCAGAGGAAGAGAGCAGTGAGGGCTGGCTGCTCCAGGAGTGAAGACAAGCCAGGAGTCTTCTCAGCGCTGCCAGGGCAAGGGACCTCACTGTCAAGGGTCCTGTCTGACAGTATCCGAATGAGGCAAGCAGGGCAGGGCCATTGGCAGTGTCCAGGATCAGCACAGTATGCTGGACTGTCAGTCAAGGCAGCAGGGAGTGGGGCAGGTCTGAGGCCAAGCCACAGCTCTAGTCTGAAGGCCACAGTGAGCAGCCAGATAAACAGGTACATGGCTAGGCATGTGCACAGCTGCAGCACAGGTCAGGCTGATGCCAAGGGCAAAGAGCCTCAGCTTAGAGGCTCCCAGGAGAATGGGGAGTCACCACTGATGCTTCTCTGAGCTCTTTCTTGAACAGCTTCAAGGGCAGCTGAGGTTTCTCAGGCCTTCCACTTGCATTGTCTAAGTTGGCCCTGAGCTCAGACAGCCAGACCTCTAAGAGGATCTGTGAGCCTTGTATTCAGAGTATGTAGGATAATTCCTTCATTCACAGTTAATATGTGTTTCAGGATTTGAAGGTACTTACTGTGAAGTTAACAGTGATGACTGCATCTCCAATCCATGCCAGAACGGAGGTCTCTGTGTGGATGGGGTTAACCATTACAGGTGAGGAAAATTATTTGAACAACAGATATTCAGTATGATACATGGATGTTTATCATCGAGCTATTCTTTTGGTACTTTGCCTGTACTTTCTGTCCTTCAGTGGTATGTCTTTTTCGGTGATGTGTTGTGATGTAGTGATGACAGTGATACATTACACTCTAAATCTTCCTATGGGCAAAAAGACATAAATGTATACTATATGTGTGGACCTATGAATCTGTTGTAGGGCTAATTAAAATCTTAAGAATCTATTCAAAAATAACAAACAGTTGCTATTAGTTCAGTTACAATAACACTAATTGTCTAAGCTGAAATTATTATAAATCGGCTTCATAAACAATGTAATTATAACTGTTATGTAAGAAATGTTGCCATTATCTAGCTCTTGTTTCTGTTATGATTACCCTCACAATGTCTGTCTGGGTCCTGTGATCAGTGGTGTCACAGGAAGTCACCAGCATCTGGGGGTCTTTCCCAGAAGCGTGGGTTTCCTCATTAGCAGTCTCAGGCCCACTTGGAGCTATTTTTGTATGTTTCCTTACCAAGATTTACTTCCTTTGCACTGTTTACCAGCTTTCTCGGCCCACAAGGACACAAAAGGCTGTTGTTTGTAACACCGTGGTTATCCCAGAGTGTCACACTCTCACCACCGGTGCTGTTCCCAGGGCTGAAGATAAAGCGCGAGAGGCAGAAGCCAGTTGACTCCAGGGCATGTGCCAAAACAAGCAAAAACCAGCTCAGGCCAAGACAAGCTCTGAGCCCTTTCTCAGGAAGGTCAGCACAAGGCCTGTGGCCTTCAACTAGTAACAGCAAAAATCTTATTTCCTGGGCTGCGGTGACTGATTCCAGAATCTTTCTATTTTATGCTAAAAAGTAATAGAGTGACATCATTTTTGCTAGGTGCTCCTGCCAGTATGGCTTTACTGGGACACTATGTGAAGTGGAGATTAATGAATGCTTATCAGGACCCTGCAAAAACAATGGAACTTGCCTGGATCTCGTAAACAGGTTAGTTACAACTAAATGAAAAACAATTCCCTGATTTCCTTATGTATAAAGTCTGGTTACTACCTTGAGGTTTCGATGGGACTTCAGCATATGACAAAATGAGGTAGGCAAATGCTGCTGGCTCATCTATTTGTTTGTTGTGTGACCTTGAGAGGAAAACAGAAGGAAAACTGTCTTCAGCACAACTTGTTATTTTCCTCTTTACCTTTTTTTCTTTCCTTTTTTTAATTTGGAGAAAGTGAAATAGAAGAAATTAGATTGCTACATCTCATACAGAGGGTGGAAGCAAGGACAGGTAGCCTGGGAAGAATACAGAGAACTTGCCCAAGCAGTCAGGGATCAGGTTAGGAAAGCTAAAGCCCTGACAGAATTAAATCTGGCCAGGGACATCAAGGGCAGCAAGAAGAACTTCTAAAAGAATGTCAGTTGTAAAAAGAAGACTAGGGAAAATGTGAGCCCTCTCCAGAAGGAAACAGGTGACCTGGTTACCCGGCATATGGAGAAGGCTACGGTATTCAAGGACTTTTTTTTGGCCTCAGTCTTCACTGGCAGAGCTCAAGCCACACCACCCAAGTTGCAGAAGGCAAAGGAGGGGACTGGGAGACTGAAGAACAGGCTTGAGACCATCTAAGGAACCTGAAGGTGCACAAGTCCATGAGACCTGATAAGATGCATGCACGAATCCTGAGGGAACTGATGGGTGAAGCTGTTAAGCCACTATCCACAATATTTGAGAAGTCATGGCAGTCTGGAAAGTTCCTGCTGACTGGAAAAGGGGAAACATAGCCCCCATTTTTATAAAGGAAGAAAGGAAGACCCAGGGTACTATAGGCCAGTCAGTTTCATCTCTGTGCCCAGCGACATCATGGAGCAGATCCTCCTGGAAACTGTGCTGAGGCACATGGAAAATAAGGACGTGATTGGTGACAGCCAGCATGGCTTCACTAAGGGCAAATTGTGCCTGACAGATTTGATGGCCTTCCACAATGGGGTTACAGCATTGGTTGATAAGGGCAACTGACATCATCTACTTGGACTTGTGCAAAGCCTTTGACACAGTCCTGCATGACATCCTTGTCTCTAAATTGGAAAGATGTGGATTTGACAGAAGGACCACTCTCTGGATAAGGAATTGGCTGGATGATCACACTCAAAGAGTTGTGGTCAGCAACTCAATGTCCAAGTGGAGACTGGTTACAAGTGGTGTTCTGCAGGGGTCGGTACTGGACCAGTGTTGTTTAACATCTTTGTTGGAGACATGGACAGTGGGATGGAGTGCACCCTCAGCAAGTTTGCCGATGACACCAAGCTGTGTGGTGTGGTGGACACGCTGGAGGGAAGGGATGCCATCCAGAGGGAACTGGACAGGCTGGAGAGGTGGGACAATGCAAACCTCATGAAATTTAACAAGGCCAAGTGCAAGGTCCTGCACGTGGGTCGAGGCAATCCCAAGCA
>VZTO01007280.1:67925-101529 GCA_013400615.1 Syrrhaptes paradoxus | reverse complement strand
GAAGCTGTGGATGCCCCATCCCTGGAGGGGTTCAAGGCCAGGCTGGATGAGGCTTTGAGCAACCTGGGCTAGTGGAGGGTGTCCCTGCCCATGGCGTGGGGGTTGGAACTCGATGGTTTCTAAGGTCCTTTCCAATCCAAACCATTCTATGATTCTATGATCTCTCTTTTCAGCTTCCAGCAATGAACTTTTCTAATGTAAATGTTTAGTAAAAGTTACGTGTAAGCAAGAGAAAAATTTGTATCTTGTGTTTGTTCTATAACACTCTGCAGTTATTAAGAGACTTGTGAAAAAAGACATTAGCCCCTGAAGTCATTCCTTATACCTTCAGCTAAAATTATTGTGCACAATTTTTCTACTAATTTAAAAAAGATTAAATCGCTCTGCTTGCTTCCTGAAACAGAAGTGAGAAAAATCTGTTAATTATTTTAATATGGATGATGATTAGGGACACTAGCTTCACATCAGGACATACATATAGCTTCAGAATATTGGAACAGCTCATGTTGTTTACTTGTGTTGACTTACCTGATTTTCCCTTTTCTGAAGATTCATCTGTAGTTGTGCACCTGGATACTATGGGTCTATGTGTGAGATGGATGTTAATGAGTGCGAAACTTTGCCTTGCTTACATGGAGGAAGCTGCATCAACAGACTTGGAGGCTATCGGTGTTTCTGTCCCTCCGGATTCACAGGTATGGTCTACTCTACTGCAGTGGAGAAGGCTATTACACAGGTTTTACATGTTTTTCATTTTACAGCAGTGGCCTGAAATCAAGGAAGAGTACACAGGATCATCTCCTTATTGGAGGATAAATCAATATTAATTCAAATAGAACTTTGATTTAGTTCTTGCTAAGTAGCTCAAGATGTTATTTACATTAAGGCTTGATTTATGATTTCTTTGGTCATCCATACATTAAGCTGGAACACATTAAAAGAGAGATTTTATAGTGCATGGAAAATCAATGTTTTCTGAATTCAGCCAAGAAAAAAAAAAGTACTACTATAAATACAGAGTAAGCTTTACAGACATAATAAAATGCTATGTTGTCATTTGACTTTGCACAGAATCATAGTGACAATTTGACTTTGCTCACCTGTTGGACTGACACTGTTTCCTTTAGTGTTAATCTTTACATTTCTATGGAACTAATTACAATATTTAGTGTATAGAGATGTAGTAAAATTTCTCTAAAATGGTATTGACATGTATGTAAATACTCTGCATGCTGCAGAACACATAGTTCATACTTAATGTTTTGATACATCCAGCTTAAGCAACCTGAAAACACATGGGGTCATATGACTCTGTTTGCAGGAATGTTTATAGTTGTCTGCCTCAAGTTGTATAATTTCTGCATGAAATGTTTTTTCCTCCCCATTCCAGCCTGTGATGAATACGGCATAATTCATAAGATTAGAAAGGATGTAATTCACATCCACTGAACTCAGAGGAATGTAATTTCTCCACAGAACAAAGCACAAGTACAGTTTTGGAAATATCTGTACAGCTGTTTGTCCTTCTTCCATTCACCACAGACTTTAGTCCACATACCGTTTGTGCAGTGTTCTTCGAAATTATCCTTGACATTTCAGAAAAAAATTGAAAAAAATCTATGTAGTTCTCTTGCCTAGAACCTTAAAGCTTTCGCCCCCCCCTCAGTATTTTCTTCAGAAGGTCTGTGTTCTGAATAGTATTTCTTGGGTATCATAGAAACTTTGGTTCATTAGGCAGTGGTGCTGCAGATTTATAATTTTAACTAACAGATGTTTAAACAGTTGTCTTCACCTTCATGCGTATGTTTCTGTAAGAATTCACAGTTATATTCATAAAAGACAAGACACTTATACCTGAAGGGCTTATGAGACTCTAATTTGAAAAGGAACAAGCAATCTGTAGGTATGCTTTCATTTTATGATTCTTCACTATTGACTAAGCAGTTTGTCTTGAGCTTTTTCCCCTAACACATTTAACCAGCAAGGACAGGGTGCTGGGTTTTGTTGGGGTTTTTTTGGTGAGGTGGTTTTTTTGTTTGTTTTGTTTTGTTTTTTTAATCAGCTGTAGTAGTTGTTTACTATTGCCCGTAGTTATTTCCTGGTACAAATTCTTTTAGTATATTTACAAGAATAAGCAAAAGCAATCTCACGAATGGGTTTACCTTTACCCGAGGCAGGAATAACCCAGACTGTCTTCCCCAGCATGTTCTTGATATGCACCACAGGGACTTTATCCCCTTCCACAGTACATAACAGTTCTGACTGGGCAGGGCCAGCCTGATCCCCTAGTGTTGACTAACCAGCTGGCTTTAGCTAAATGTGTACCCCAGCTCTCTCAGCCTTTCTTCATAGGAGAGTGCTCCAGCCCT
This sequence comes from Syrrhaptes paradoxus, assembly GCA_013400615.1. NCBI lineage: Eukaryota > Metazoa > Chordata > Aves > Pterocliformes > Pteroclidae > Syrrhaptes > Syrrhaptes paradoxus. Next base: position 99,160 of record VZTO01007280.1, on the reverse strand, counting down.
CTGATCATTTTTGTGGCCCTCCTCGGTACCACGTCCAACAGGTCCATGTCCTTCCTGTGCTGGGGACTCCAGAGCTGGACACAGTACTGCAGGTGGGGTCTCACGAGAGCAGAGTAAAGGGGAAGAATCACCTCCCTTGACCTGGTGGTTATGCTTCTTTTGATGCAGCCCAGGATACAGATGGCTTTCTGGGCTGTGAGTGCACACTGCTGGCTCATGTTAAGCTTTTCAATCCACAAGTACCACAAGTCCTTCTCCTCAGGGCTGCTCTCAACCTATGTTGGTTGTTCCCAGACACCTTCTTCTCCTTCTGTTGCCTAGAAATGGCTTCTAAGAAGATCTACTCCGTGATCTTCCCAGAGACTGAAGTTCTGCTTACTGGCCTGTAGGTCCCAAGATCATCCTTTGGGCTTTTTTGGGGAGATAAGTACAATGTTTGCCTTTCATAGTCATTGGGGATCTTCCTCAATTTCCATGGCCTTTTAGACATGATAGAAAACAACTTTCCAAGTGTGTAAGCCAGGTTTCTCAGCACCCTCAGATGCAGCTCATAGGGTACTGAATTACAAGAACTGAATACACAAATTTATGTCTGGCCCAGTGTTCTCTGTGCCAGAAACCAAGTTAGATTATTGTGTCTAACCTTTGTTACCCAAGCTCACTACTTCATTGTGACCTTTTGATAATTTTATTTCAAATCTTGTATTTATAGCTTCAGCAGCAGGAGAAGATAGTCCAGAAAATATGTTCTACTTCAAGGAAACATTTATTTTATGTGGTCTGTAAAGGTTACTATACAATATAGTAATGACCTCCAACTAGAAGGTTGGAGAAATATATTTGTAGTTTCAAACCAGTGAAGTTACTGAACAGCTAAGAATCCTATTTGTAAGAAATAAAGGTCTCTATAGTGCATGCAAAGTCTCTGGTCCTTAAGGAGACAAAATCAATACTGAATTTTTTTTTGTACAGATTATGCTCAAAATATATGATGCTACAGACCATTCATAATGAGTGTTTGGCAACAGCAGCTCTCACAGTTGGTGAGAGGAACTGGTGATTAGGAACTTGGATGACAGTAAACTCCCCTTGTTTAGTAAAATATAATTGTTTTGGGTTACAGATCTGTGCCTTTAGGGAGAAAAATCCTTGTCTTTTGGAAAAGAATATCTAACTGTGAAGTGTTTGTTCTTCATGCTTATTACCGTCTGATTTGAATGTATTTAGTATAGTAATTCTAAGGTGATTTCACCAATGTGTTGTGCAGTTAATTACTATTTATCTTCAGACAGAACCAGCTTCTTCTTCTGGATTTATAGTATTCAGTAAAAGGTGAATAGAACTAGTTCTGCATCTTATTTTTGACTGCTGAGAAGAAACAGCATGTTATTTATGAACAGCATCAGTGTAGAAGACACTGCTTTATAATCATGAAATGGACACTGTTCATGCAGTCATGTGCGTGTTAGGACTTGCACCCATTTCCAGCTGTACCCATTGCCTAAACTGGTATCATAGACTGGGAGAAAATCTCTATTTTATTCTCACACACTTGCCTCCAAGTTTCCTGCACCTTCATAGAGGTTACTAAATGCAATATTAATAAAAAATTTCAAATAACTTCTGCTTTTTTTGCACACATCACTCCATATTGATGAGAACAAAGTCTTGAATAAAATTCTTGCACATAATGTAAGATTATAGTGATTCATCCTCTCCCACATTTTATATTTTCAATATAAAATATCTAGTAGGTGAGCCATCTGTGCATCCTGTGAGTTTATGTGAAACATTCTTGCCCCATATCAAGCAGATCTGGAAATGTTTGAGAGCAGTTTGCAAGCTAGATTGAATGACCAAAAAAAAAATAAAATCTGCATCAGAATGTTCTCAGCCCCAGGCTAATTAGTTCTCCTTATTGGCATGGTGGAAAAGCCAGAAACAAAGACAGTACTAATGGCTAAAATCCTTTGGGCTTCCAGAGGTTCTGCTTTTCACATCTTTCTTAGGGACTCTGACACTCTGCTGCATTATGCTACCTAGACATATGTTGGTAGTTGTTTCCTGTTTTCTGTTTTCTAAGGTCCTTCAGTACCTTTCCATGAAATCCACAGTACCATGTGGGTTTCATGGAAAGGCTGGTTGCCTCTCTCAAACCAATGAATTTTACTGAGGCCTCCAAGAATATTGATACCATTCTTGTTATTTGTTGCCACAAAATGGCAACTGAAGTAGTAACAACAACAACAACAATAATCATCATCATCATCATACCTTCCTCCAGGGAACGGTGCCCCACAAAAACAGAAGCACTGTTAAACATTGTATCCTAGTTGTGGAAGTGCTACTGTGAAGTTCTGTGGTTTGCCTTATGGTTTTGATCATAATACTATATATACCACACAAGGGTCTTTCTTAGGACACACACATACTATTTAACAGAACAGGAACATTTAGTAAAACTGAGACGATCCTGAGCTAAACAGATAGTAACTGAAATTGATAACATGAGCATAATCAGTGTTTCAGGGTAAAGCAGAAGTAGAATCCTTCCCTGAAGATTTTTTGAGCTGCTTGAAATGCAGAACTCAGGGAGTAGGACTATCCTGTTAGAACATTTCAGAGCTTGTGGTGAAGTGATTTTATCTAGATCTTATTATGATGAGCTATTAAGTGAGAATTTAAGTTATGTAGAGCTTCTAGAGCCAAAATCCATGCTTTACATTATACCTACAACAAATTCAATTAAGCCTTGATGCAACTGTTAAAGCTGTTTCCTAGCTGTTACTGCTTACTAGGAAAGCCTCTGTACTTTCCAGCAAGTGTAACTTCGGAGTGGTCTTTGAATGTATTTAAGCCTGCCACTGCATGATTCAAAGGAGTTTCTATTCTGTAAGAGTTACCAAGGTCCAGGGGATTGAAATCTCAATTTCTGCATAAATTGCTCTGCTACGAATACTGTGACAAAGGAACTTTAAAGCAGCTTTAATGCTTCAACACCAGAGAGGAACATTATGCATCATAATAGCAGTCTGTTCTTCTGTGATTCTGGGATATTTCTTTGAGCTTTGTGTAAGTTCTAAATGTACTTAATGTCTAAATCTTTTGTACTAAATTATTCTAATATTTCTAAAAGATAATGTAACAAATGAAATAAGAACATTTTAATAGCTGTTTCTGATGGTGTTTTTTTCTGCAATGCACTCAAAAATTCATGACTGAGAAATAGTTACATAAAAATATTCATCAGTTAAAAGCCGACGGATGTTTTAGCCAGTCACAGCAATAAATACCTAAAGCAAGGAATGCTGACTGATGGCTCACTTCACAGAACTCAACACGCTAGAAGAGGTACTGTAATGTTGTGCTTCTTATTTCTGAAAATCATGGCCATAGTAGCATCATGGATTTTTTTGGAGCTCTGTAGGTATCTCTGCCAGCAATCTCTACCTTTTGTCATCAACAGGAACCAGAGAAGTAGGTGACTTCATGAGAAGTATTTTGTTCACTGGAGTAGAATGGGTTGACTTTCATGCTATGATTCCAGTAGTTTTCTTAGCAAATCCATTGGCTTTTTTTCTTAGTTTGTAGTGGAAAATATATGTGGCAACTCCCTGGGTCTCACTGGTTACATGACTTGGATCTATTTCCCTGCAGTCAGCCTGGAGTACTATTCTAAGCTGCCTAGTTCTCATTTGAAACAAATAGTGAAGGTGTTGTGCTACAGTAATTAAACAAACCAAACTTTAGCACCTAAATATACTACCCAAGGCATACTTGTAATCTAAATAATACATTTCCTCATCAGTAATTAAGATTAATTCCAATTATTAAGATCATTTCCAAGTGTTTGTACTTCCTTCTTGACAGCATAGAGTCTCACTGTGTGATTACCTTCAATCTAAATGGAAAAAAAAAGCAGCCTACCTTTTTTTTTGCTTTCTTTTTGTGGTTGGTGGTTTTATTTTTTTTTCAGGGAGACATTAAATTTGACAAGTGTGTTATTAAATAGCTTATGAATTTTGAAAATTATTAGACTATGATGGAATACATGCTATTCACAATTATTGTTGCATTGTCATCTGCTTCTGAGCACCCATTGCATTCTTTTGATCCCATGCATTTTGCAATTAATCAGGCTACCAGAGGAAATTTCATTCTTGAATTGGAAATAATTCAGGTTGGAGGACCTTGTGAGGTGTCTAGTACAACCTCTGTCTGAAATTAGTGTTAGCTATGGGGTCAAACCAAGCTGCTCAGGGCTTTGTCCACTTGGGTCTGTAAAACCTCCAAGGACAGCACTGTTCTCATTCCTGATGGGACATTTAAACTGAAATGCATATAATACATCACTTTATTAATAGTAAGCGATTCCCTGTGTCCCAAGAAGAGAAAGACAAGTTGAGTTTTCAGCTATACAGTAAATTTTAACTGTTGTTATCATTTAACTGTAAAAATGAGTGTTTCAGTTCTAAATAAGACTATTACAGACTACCTAAACCATGCCTAATAGAGAAGAAAATCAAAAGCTAGAATATAAATAGTAAGAATATTCATATATTCTGGAGGCATTCAGGTTATAGAGTGAAAAAGAAGTATTTTTACACAAAGCTAAATTTATATTATTTTAGAGTGATGCTGGAACTTTTTTTTCTTGATGCCTTTGCCACATAGTACAGCTCTCCAGTTTACCCTTATTTTTACACTCTTTTTTAATAATACAATATTAAAATTAAAATAGCTAATAGCCAGAAACTATACTGAATAAAACATGGGTATTTTTCTGTAAGACTATATGTGTTTGTTTGTATTAATATATATGCATTATATGAAATATATATTATATATGCAATACAACATACCAATACAGTTCTTTTTTCCATATTGAACTGTATTAGTTTAAATGAGAAATATTTTGCTTCTTAGAAATCTCTTTCAGTTACAAGTTTTTCAGTTATCTTTTAATTTTAAAAGTTTTTCTGAAATTTAATAAAGTAATTGCTCCTACTAAAACCTGCATTCTTAAAATCAAAGTTAAAATGTCGTAAATATTGAATTGATATTTGCAGCTTGCCCAGGTACAATGTGACCTCCTCTGGCAATATTGACAGCTATGACTTTTTTTCATGATGTGGCCAATATTCAGACATGAATTAATAGATTTTACCTGCACTGTCTACAGATTTATCTTGTTCTCCATCCCTTTTTTTGTAAGTTTATTCATCTGTGAACTTAATCATAATTCTAAACTGTAATATCTTTAGGTATAGCTTGAATTTCTAATTTTGTAATCCAGTAAGTACGATTTCTGCCCTTAGCAGAGGGAGGCTCAGCTCTGCACTGACCTGGCAGTGTAGGGGCTCTATAAATGATGAAGAAAGTTAACTCTGTCCCAGCCGAAACAAGGACACCTTGTTATGGCCTAAGATGGATACCACTGGTTCAACCCCTGCTCTGGGGCCAGTGACTGCTGCCTCCTCAGCTTCAGCTCTGGGGGTGGCTCCACTGGGGAACGGGTGACACCCTGTCACCCAGTCACTGCCTGCCAAACCATAGCCCATCGTGTGCCTGGGGCTGGGGACCACCGCCAGGCTGCAGCTGGCAGCCTGGGAGAAGGAAGGGGGCTGTGACAAGAGAAAGGTGTAAAGGTAAATGCATGCAGAGGCCAAGACAAGGGGAAGAAGAATCAACATCATGTTCATTCAAACTGAGAAGAAAGAAATCCCCTACCAGGCACATCACAGTCCTCCTGGCAAAGGCGTCATGATGCTGGCAAATCCTTGCAATGCGTCTCCCTCCATCCCACTTCTACAATGTTTGGGAGAAAACTATAGTGTCACACTTTAGACCCACAGGGACATTTGAAATGTGAGCATACCACCAGTGGAAAGTGTTAGACACTGGTAAGGTTTGGGAAGACTTTTGGTATAACTATCTTAACCATTTTAATACTGATGCTTTTCAGTACTGATCATGTGGACTATCAGACTATAGAACATTAGAAGGACTGTCATTAAATTCTAGACTCTCTATATAGTGTCTTAACTTTCACCCATCACAATATTATGAATTTTTGAATTTGTTATTTTTAGTAGAAAGTGTTCAAATCACTGAGATCTGATGCTTGATCTGATGCTCGCTATGACTAGGCACAGCAACAAGCCAAGAAGTACTTTGTTTAGGCAGATTGCTGCTTCTGATGGTCTTGTCATGCTCCAGTCTAGACTTAAAATATCTAAATAACAGACAGTGCAAGCTGCAGGTAATGTTTTTGTGTTCAATCCTTCTGCTTCTTTTATTCACTTTTAAATTAAATGGGCAGCTACCATTCTCAAAAGCCGTGTTTGCATATTTAAGATCCCAAATTGATATTTAATGAAAACAAATATCTTAAAAGATTTAGACCAAGCAAATTAATCTGTATTTGTCTTAATTACTTTGTTTCCTGTGGTCTAATCTTATCATGTAAAGTTGTCTTCACTTTCCCGTCCAGAGTGGAAATCAAACTTGTCTAAACAAAGGAAAAAATATTTACTTCAAAATAGTTTGCAAGCGCTCAAATTTGCAAGCTGCAGTCTGATCACCACCAATTTAGCTCAACTTAATATGAGGAAAGTGAAATAACAGCCTCAAATAAATCTATTACTGACACAAAATACAAGTAGAAATCTAAGTCTCTGGTATTAGCCACTATGCTATGATAAATCTATCTAAAGATTAAGTCAACTAAAACAAGCTCAGCAACCTTATCAGCCCTAGCTTTTCATGCAGTTGTGACAGGTTAGCCCTTGGCTGGGGGCCAAACCACACACACACACCCGCTCACACAATTCCCGCCCCACCCAATGATAGGGGAGAGAATTAAAGGGATAAATTGAAAAGAGGACTCGTGGGTTGAGATAAGGACAATTTAATAACTAAACTACAATAATATTAAAAATAATACTATATACAAATATACAAGTGAGTGATACACAGTGATACTGCCCCCCCAACCCGATGACCAAAGGCTCAGCCTGTTGCCGGCTAATGATACCAGAGTTACACTCACATTCCCCCAGACGGGGGGGGTGCACTGCTCCCGGAGGCACTCACAGAACGGAGATAAGGGTCCGAGCGTCACTGACCGAGACCTGACTGGAGTGGGGGGAAAACGACCACCTGGCCCCAGCTAATGATCCCCTGGAGAGGGAAGGTCCTGAAACTCATGGAACGGAGATAATGTTTCGAGCATTCCAGACTGAGAGCTGACCGGAATGTGTGTGGGGGGGAAAGGCCTTGGGAGAGCGAATGCAGACACCTGAAGCGAGATGATCTGAAGCCCAAGGGAAGCAAAAGAGAACGATCTCCCAGAAGGGTCCTCACCTATATACTGGGCATGACGTGCATGTTATAGAATAAAATCATTGGCTACTCTGAATTTCAGTCTTAACCTAAGGGCAAATCCTATGCTAGCAACCGGCTGTGCCACTTTGCTCGTCTGCTGACCTTGGCAGCAGAACAAGACATCGATTATCAGCTTTTCTCCTGAGCATAAATCCAAAACACAGCCTCTTGCTAGCTATTTATGAAGAAGAGGGAAAAAAAAGTTAACTCTCTGCTTAACCCAGGACAGCAGCATACTTAGAAAACTTCTGTTAAAGTTTATTTACTCATAACAAGTAATACTAAAATGTTAAAAGGACTGTGTGCTCTTCACAAGATCAATGTGACTGTGACAAAATGAGTCCTAGTTCTTTGCAGTCAGTTACTAATTTTAAGATGCAACGTATTTCTGGATTTATAAGATTGTTGGTTTAGAATAAGATGATTGGGGCATATTGCGTCAAAGTTAATTTATCAGAGATGAAAGACAAATTCTGATGGAAAATGTATTCTTAGGTGACTAAAGCATTTATTTACAAAGTGATCTTGTACATATTACAAAAATGTATTTATTATAGAAAGTATTTCAAAAGCCATGGAAATAAATTTATAGCTGGTAAAAATTACTATATACTGTATTTTTCAAGCTATATCTTCCACATCTTCCTGTAACAGATAAAATGCCTGAATTTTTCACTTAGTACTCATCCCAGCTTAGTTTTGCTATGAGATGCTATTAGATTATTTTTCTATACATCAGTTTCTCTTTACATTGCTTTTGATCCCAGGTAGCTCAGCTGATATATTTTTTGTTCTATATTATTTTATTCTTTTATCTCTTGTGTGAAAAGTCAGCTAATAATGATCAGTTAAGATTCTTGATCATGGTCAAGATGGAGCATGTCTGAATACTTATTTTCTGTCTGTCCAAATTAAGATTTTGAAGCTGTAAATCACTACCAGTGTTAAATATCATATTCTAGTGTTTTTCCACAACTTTGTTTGATAATTTATAATTGTTTACAGTTACATATTTCTCAGAGTTATATCAGTAACAAGAACTACTGTTTATACATGGTGATCTAAAAAAATTCTGAGTTAAAAAACCCCTGCTAATTAAGCCCCTATAAGCTCATGTAAGTATAGTGCTAGGACATGAAGTATAACTGGCTTCATTATTAATCTCCATCTTATGCATCGTATGATAAATCTATTAATTGATCTTATGATTAACATCTATCTGTTCTGACATCTCATGGAATCGTCACAAGTAGTTGACAGTAATCTTATTGTAATAGTTGATAGTAAAGTTGACTTCAATAAGAGAAGAACTAGGTGTTCTGAAAGGATGTGTCTCCTTTTCTCTCAGTTCTGGCTCTTTTCAACTGGATATAAAATTTTCAGTTACCTTCAGAGGGCCTACATTCTTTTTTCTGTATAATGTATAAATTAGTATACCATGCTATTTTACTGTCCCTTTCCATTTTCAGGTACACCCTCAGCAACAAATTGTTTTCTAGTGTGTATTTGTTTTTCTTTTCTGGGTAGTATGTCTTTGACGTTATTCTTACACAAAATTCTGTGTTTCTTCCTTTTCCTCTCTTTTCATACTAACGACTTACCATAATTAATATCCTGAGTTTTTAGTCTCCTGAAAGAGCACTTAAATCTCTTTATTGNATAAAAAAAAAAAAAAAAAAAAAAAAAAAAAAAAAAAGAACTGAAGAGGTCTATAAATGATCATCTTCCTCAGTCTTTAGCCCTAGCAATCAAATAATTTTATATTTGGTATACAGACGTGTTATATATTTTTGAAGTATGTATGTATAAAGTTCTAATATGTCTTCTTATAAGTCTAATAAGTAAACAAACGAGAAGATATACTATATTTTCCACAATCAAAGTATTTTTACTCCTAGATTTGTAACACATAATCACAAAAACATCTGAATATAAAATGTCCATAAAATGTCAATCTTACTTACCAAGTGGGGAGGATCTAGAGATTATCAGAGAAAATTATTGTAAAAAATAATAATGTTATTTACTGTCTAAAAAACCTAAAATTTTGCAAAATTATATGCACACAGTATAAAGAAAGCCACCAAAAAAGTGTCTTAAAGTAATGAAGCTGAATAGCTGAATGATTTTAAGATAAATAAATCATTATGTATGTTGTGTAGACTACTGAACTTGGCATAAGCGCATGAGTCATATGCAACATGCAAACGTGTAGAAAAACTTCACAGTTGTTCTTGTTAGTAGTAAAATGAAAGCCTAAAGACAGACCATAACTAAGAATGCTTGTGCATCTCAGAGATCACTCGTAAGTTAGAGGTATTTGTTGTATCATCCATTCATATGTTCACAGTGTCTGCTTTCAGCCCTGCTCTGTTGAAATGAAAAAGCTCCTGAGGAGATCAAGTTTTGTGACTAGGAGAGTTTGCAAAAAAATACTATTTCTAAGACCCAGCACCATTTCAAACTTCCTCCTTTCCTGTGCTGAAACACTTAAAGGATCAAGTCTAGTATCTGATTTTTCAGCTTGTTAGGTACACTACAGCTTGTAAAAACTACGTTGGATGTTAAGGGTATGTATGTGTTTCTGAGGGAAGAACACAAAAACAAAATAATTTTTTATTGAAGAATATAATGAACTATATTAAAAGTGTATGTAAAAAAAGAGTTTAACTGGAATTATTTATGATAATAAACTGTTAGTTGGTTTGAAGAATTTAAAACTCCGTTGTATCTTCTGTTTTTTACACAGGTGATAGATGTGAAGTAAATATAGATGAATGTATGTCTGCTCCTTGCCTCAACAATGGAAGTTGCATTGATGAAATCAGTTCCTATAAGTGTCACTGTATGAGAGGTTTTATTGGAACAAATTGCGAGATAAATGTTAATGAATGCTTGCCAGATCCTTGTCTTCATGGAAGGTAGCTATTTTCGTTTAACTATTATTATCTCAAAGATAATGTACCTAAGTAGCAATATTTTAGATATATGGGAAGGTTGATAAATATACTTTTAATTATGTTCTTCCATAAAGCAAGACTACAAGCACACTTAAAGATGACTGATGTTGCCTGCTTAAGATAATGTGATATACTGTTACATTATTTCAGTTTCTCTTTCATTTTTGTTCATTAGCATAAACTAGTTTTTAGTATGTGTGGATTAATTAGAGTTTAATAAACTTAAAAGCAAGTCTTTAGCTGTTACATGCCAGCAGATTGAAATGGGAAGATGTCTTTAATTATGACAATCAATATCCTTATAAAACCCCTCAGCACCCATAACATACACATTTGAAATGAATTATTAAAACTAACTAAAAGTGCCATGGATTTCAGTAGGTTATGTCAGACCACTGTTTTGGAATGATACTACTCGTGCTGAATCTAGAATTACATAGCTTCATCTAAATAATACTATTTTGTATTTCAGATGTGTAGATCTCATTGATGGATATCAATGCTCTTGTGAATCAGGATGGACCGGCTCAAGATGCGAGATAAATATTAATGTACGTCTTCAGATTTTATTTTAATTATGGGGAAATGGTAATATGCCACTTGGAACTAATTTTTATTTAAATAACTTCTGAATGGGTCAGTTCATTAAAAATGCATGACAGAAAGTCAGTTGTTTCAAATCCATTCCGAAAAGCTCATTGTTACTTACATTAAAATGCACTAAAAATATCATTGAGGAAATGTCTAAAGAACTTTAAAGGGGAAGTGTGAATGATAAATCAGAAAAGCCCCAGGAAGCTAAGCCAACATTACCTGAAAACCATTCGTCCCTCAGTTCAGCATGGATGACATAGCTACCTAACTTGCATTGTGAGCCACATTTCCTGTAGCTTAACTATATTTGAATAGTAAACCTCAAGGTGCAGTGCTCTACACTGAAAGCAAGCATGACTTGTGTTTAAAATTTAAAAATCCAGGTAATTGTAGAATTCTATGATATAAAAACATGGAGTACAAAATACACTGTCCACTTCCTCCTCTTAAGTTCAAGAATATTTTTGCATTATCATGGGGAATGGCTGTGGATAAGAAGCCATCTGTATATGCAAGTCTGTGCCATGAAGATTACCATGGTCAGCAAAACAGTGTGTAGAAGGTGACTGTATCTGGCATAACAGGGAACAGCCTTTACAATGTTGGCCACACTTTGGGGAAAATAATGAATTGGTTTAGACTTTTTTAGGTTTTGTGCCAAATATACTTTATTTATATCTTGGCATATGGTCCTTTTAAATGTATTTGGTCTCATGAGAAAGTCTGGCATGAAATCTGCCTCCCTTTGGGCTATCTGGCTTTTTAATATTGTTCTTCTGCATTGTCAAAAACACTTTCCAAAATGCTATGCAAACTTCTTTTTAACTTATGTATGCATGTAGGGACCTTTCTTAATTTTTTACATATAACTAAAAGTACTAGGTAACTAAAAATATACTACATAAAGGAAGTGTGGTCTGTAACTTTTCTGTTGAAAATGCATGACAGTCTCACACATGGAGTAAATCTATCTGAAATATTACCTTCCCACTTCCTTTACAGAAAGTAGTCAGAAAATAAGTAATTCAGCTCAACAGAGTGCACATCATGATATGATATTGCAAATCTGTATGATTATCAGCTGTTGCCAATGCTAATACAGAATACCCTTGGGTAATACTTCCTCTAGTAACATCCATGATTTACGCTTTCCTCGATTTTAAGAGAATGAGGATTAAATGACCTGTAGACAACTGCATAAAATCATACTCAAAAGATAATCACATTTCATACTGAGGCATTTGAAAATGCATAGATTAGAAATTCATAGAAGGAAACAATATACATATACATTTGACAGATAAGCCTGTCAGAATGATGGCTTAATTTTTTGATATTCATTCTATTTACATGCAGTGTGATTCGCAGGTTAGACTATGCTGCAGGTGTCATATGTTTAAAGGCTCTAACACTGCATTCATCCTTCTCAGACATATATCATACCTATGCAAATCTTACAGTGATCAGCTATGTGGGGGTGTGAATATCTGGATAATCATGGTAGGCTCATGCTCTGTAATTATCTTGCTCTAGATTAACATATTCCTTTGTTTAAACAATAATAAACAATTCCTTTGTTTAAAAAAATAATCAAGAATTAATTCAGGTAGATATACTTCAGTATTTTCTTCACTTGAAGATATACTTTTGTTTGTATTAAGGACTATGCAACTGCATTGTGTAGGTGCCAAGGCTTTGTTTGGTGGGGGGGGGGGAGAGGGGCTGCAGGGGTGCCCTCTGTGAGAATAGGCCAGGAGCTGTCCCATGCTGGACACAGCCTGTTCTAGTCAGCTCCAACAGACACAGCGGAGCCCCTCACCCAAAATTGTAGCACCTGTGTGGTGGTATTTAAGAATGGGCAAAAAACACTGCCCAGCAGAGAGAGGAGTGAGGAAAAAAAGTGTGAGAAACAACTCTGCAAACACCAAGGTCAGTGAAGAAGGAGAGGGAGGAGGTGCTCCAGGTGCTGGAGCAGAGATTCCCCTGCGGCCCATGGAGAGAACCACAGTGGAGCAGGTATTTCCATGTAGTCCATGGAGAGGGCCATGTCAGAGCAGATATCTGCACTGCAGCCCATGGAGGGCCCCACACAGAAGCAGGCTCTGGGCAGAGCCTGCAGCCTTGTGGAGAGAAGCCCATGCAGGAGTAGGGGAAAACTGTATAGAAGAACACTATTGAAGAGTGAAAGAACTTAAAATCTGAACATGACTAATGTTCAGTGTGCCTCTGAAAAGAACAGCATCTGTCTTGAGAGGTGTTAATGACAGAGATGATGTCTATTAGTGACTATAATACAGCTAGGTTTATGACTGTAGCATGAGAGAGCATGCCAAATAAATCTGGCAGATAGACATTCAATTTCAGGAAAGGAAAGTATGTGAAAATGAGGCAGATTGTCAAGTAATTTAAGAGGAGCAAGCCAAAACCATAAGAAACTTACAAAGAGACTAGGGGCTATTAAACAAACAATATGTTAAAAGCCCTGGTAAAATGTGTGCCACAGTTCAAGAACACAAAAGTAGTCCAAAGCCCCTGAATGACTTAGGGAGGAAACTTAAGGCTGTCACAGGGAAAAGCTGCCATTTTAACAAATAGAAAGCTTGCCCACATGGGAAGAACAGAAAAGTCCGTAGAACACAGTAGTTCAAATGTTTGCAGGAGGTTCAAAAAGCTAAAACATAAATTGAAAAGTGCCCGTAAAGGATACTCAAACTTTTAAAAATCTCTTCCTATCTATCAAAACCAGGAAACCATTTAGGGAACTGGTGGGATTGCTTGATGGCTGAAGTGTAAAATGGGTACTCAGACAGGGTAGGGTCATAGCAAGAGAAGCTCAGTGAATCCTTTGCATTTGAGGAACACCAGGAGGACCTCACAAAATGGAGAGAATGAAGAGCTTCAGTGTAAGATAATAATCTAGGGAAAAATAGCCTAATACTTTGCTATAGCTGAATTCAGAACTACCAGTTACAACTCGGGAAAGAAGACTTGGAGCAATCATTGGCAGTTCTCTGATATCACAGTCTCATGTGCAGTCACAGTACAGAATAGCAAAAAAAAAAACCACACTGGGCTTGATCAGGAAGAGTATGGGGAACAAGGCACAGAGCATGATTTCACTGCTATATAAAACCCAACTGGGCTCACACACTGGGTACTGTTCACAGGTCTGGACCTTGCATCTCAAGGAGGATGTAGTGGAGTTAAAGAAGCTACAGAGGGCAACAAAAATTATAGGAACTGAATAGTTGCCTTGTAGGGAGAGATTTAAATGGTTGAAACCATGCCATTGGAAGAGGAGAAATCTGAGGGGAATGTAATTAAGGTTTAGAAAACTATGACAGTGGTAAATAAGTGGAAAATTTCTTCACCAAATTCTGCAGTAAAATAATTGGGGGAACATGATGAAAATAATTTCAGAAACACATGGAAAAAATAAAACAACTTTCACAGGAAGCAGGGAACCTCTAGAACTTGATGCCACAGAAGGCTGGGAAGGCAGGTATGTTCAGAGAAATCAGGCAAGTCATGGACAACAGGTCCATAAATGAATTATAAATGAACCCATCAGGGAAGTGCTTTTTATCATGTCTAATTAGACAGTTCTGCTTGCTGGGAGGATGCATGGGACATAGACTGTAGAAAGTGTCAAAGTTCACTTGATTTTCCTGAAGTGGCTCTCTCTCCACCACTATTATATACAGAATACTGGGCCAAATGGTCTGATCCAGTATGTTCCTGCTCTGTATTGTTGTCAAAAAAATAGGTTTATTTTCATTATTTTTCTCTTCTCCTTGTGTCCATAGTACAGATTTTCCAAGCAAAATATTTTGGTCATTTTGAACGCATTTTGAATTTAATGATGTTGGATAAAACCAATATTCTGAAATATGGAAGTAAGTTTTCCCAGTTCATTCCACAAAATGTCATATGTACCACCAAATGAAAAATCTTTGGGAAGTAAATTATTCAACAATATGCATATGTGATAATATTAACAAAAATATTACAGAAAAAATAGAGCAATAATTTTACTTGTTAGAAAAATACACTTCATTTATAGTTTTGGTAAACATAAACCAGAAGTAGGCATCTGGAGCATTCATCTAAATTTTTAATATAAATCACAGACTTTTACATGGTAGCAGTTTTATTGAGATTTATCCCAAAGTAAGAGGGCAATTCAGCCTCCCATGTGAATGGAAAAGTCCATAACTTAGTGAACCACACAGTTTAAACCAAGTACTGTTTCAAACTTAGCAAAGGAAACCTGGGCCTTTTGGTCTCTTAATAGCAGTCGTAATTATATCAGATGATTGCACTCAGGATAAATTACATAAATTAAACTATGGTAAAATATTTTGAACTGAAATAGTTTCCCACTAATGCACTGAACCATGGATGTTTTGCATAATTATGAAATCATATTAAAACATTAAATTGTGCATTTCATGTGAAGTAATACTGTAAATTTAGACCTTTTTTTTGAAATCTAGATTCGGAGTGCATTAAAATCCATATGCAGACCACATTTCATATATACAAAACTTTGCTTTAGCACATGTATTAGTTTCTAAGGCATTTATTGATGGCATTGATTTCTGTTCTGCCTACTTTTTTTTTTATTTTTTTAATTCTAATCCAAACCATTAACCACATGGCTCTTGTTTATCACAAAAGCCTCTGCTTTTGACCTAAGAATAATTTTGCCCTCAGTCCTGTCATTAAGTGACTGGAAACATAACTCCTGAAAGCATCTTTCTTTTGTGGTGCAGTATCTATCTTTTAATTCCTTTCTTATCTCTTTCTTTTCGACTCCATCAAATTCAAGTTTTAATGCCCTGGTTCTACCTTCTACAAGTCAGTGACTTCCACCTGGAATCCAGTTTTCTCACAAATATCAGGATGCTTGCTTCCACTCTCTGAATTCATGTTTAAGGCCACTAGCTTTTTCCTCTCCAAGTGTTCCCTTATGGTTAATTACTTAATGGTTGCCCATAAAGAAATAAAACAACAAATGGTACTTGGGGCTTTATATCATAAGCATTCACAGGAAATTAGACCACATAATGCAGCACATGCATACATGTGTGTCGAAAGATAAATAAATAACTTACGTACATTTCCAGTAGACTTTTTTCCCTTCATAGTGGGTTTGCATAAGTTATCTTCAGAATTAGTCTGCTTTATAATTACATTTTATGATATAAAGCAAAACTTCACTTAAATAAAAATATATCTATCATCACAATTGTTTTTGCCTTGAATCCCTCTTGTAGAAATGATTTTGAAGCATTGTAAGAAATATTTTTTTATTTCTAATTGGAGTTGCCAAGGAGGAGTAATGAAAAATATTCTTGTGTAGGAAAAGCAAAAAAAAAAAATTCTAACTTCTAACATGCACTTCTAGATTTTGTTTTAAGCAGCAGCATTGAACTGACATATTGTTTGGAAAAAATAGTGGATTTCCACTATTTTTATTAATTTGCTAAAATGTGTACCCTCATAATTATTTCACACTTTGGATTACAGCTTCGGAAATGACCTAATGTAGTATGCAGAGAGTTGAGATTTCTTAGACAGATTGACCTCACTTCCAAAGACAGATGTCAATATGGGCAGGTGTGGATAGGGGAGCAGTATACCTCGAGCAAAGTGCTGTGCTTTTCTAAGTGAATTGCTAAAATCCAGGTTTTAGGACAATTCCCTGCCAGCAAAACCAGTGGACTATACAGTTCCAGGTGGGCTCTCTTCCAGAACAGTCATCCCCTTTCTAGTACAAACAAGGTTTGCTACACCATGACATTCAATGAGAGCAAGAAATAAATTATTGTACTCTAGTAAATGTAGTGGATGTTTTTGAATTGTTTGAACTCAAGATCCTTAACCTACCCTTAAAAGAGTTGCATAAGTAGAAATCTTAATTTTTTTTTTATTTTTTTTTTTTTTGCCTTGACCTTTAAGTTGTCTTGCTATGCTAAGAAAATCAGTGAGGACTTATATGTACAGTAACAATAACTTAGTAAAAATAAAGTCAGAAAATCACCATTCTGTTCTGCCAGAAGTCTGTATATTCCTTTCATTTACAGCCCCATGGAACCTAATACTTGCATTAAACTTATGTTTGCTTAAAACACCTATTTTAGAGATACATCTAGTCTTTAAAAACATAAGGAGGTGGAAGATAAACTACTTTTGACAGTTTTACAGTGTCTGACTCTCAGTAGTAAAGTTGGACCTTATCTCTAGCTGGATATATCTGGATTTGGGAATCCAGGTAGTCGTTTTTGTACTGACTTTCTCTGGGAGTTAAAATACTCCTTAATATATAATACCTCTCTCTCTCAATTTTCTTGGTGATAAACTAAACCTAAGAACACCAAACCTAAA
The DNA here is from genome assembly GCA_013400615.1 of Syrrhaptes paradoxus. Taxonomy (NCBI): domain Eukaryota; kingdom Metazoa; phylum Chordata; class Aves; order Pterocliformes; family Pteroclidae; genus Syrrhaptes; species Syrrhaptes paradoxus. The sequence goes on along the minus strand of VZTO01007280.1, from coordinate 81,830 downwards.
CCTAAGAGCCATCAAGAGTTCTGGAACTTCTTATAGCAAAGAACTGACACTGATTATTGCTTTAAATAGCTTAAAACAGACCTGTACTCCATGCATCTGTGTAGTAATTTTTAACTCACATATATTATTTATGTTTTTGACAGTATCATGTGAAAATGAGATATATCATGTAATAATGGTTTTGAGAAAAAATTCTATCCTAAAAATTCATTTTCCTCAGACTTAGCTCACTGTAAAGCATTTTATCTAGTACCTAAATCATTTTATATTCTCAGTTTTTTGACATCCTTTATAATAAACAGATTCTAGAACTTGGCACAATGTTTCAGTTTCTTCTAGCTATAAAAAAAGGAATAATCACCTGTCTAAGTGTAAGTAACAGTTCCTCTCTCTGAAGACTTAAGGATAGCATTAGCAATTTTTTCCATTGCATTGCAATGGGAGTTCATGTTGATAGCTTGTCCATTTCAAATCTTTTCCAAGGTCATTGCCTGTTTACAACACATAAACTCTCTTGATAGGTGAAAATGGGAAAAGTGTATGCTTCCCAAAAAAAACAGACTCAGGAAAAAAAAAGAAAAAGCCTACTGAAAGGGAGCTCTCCTGCTTTACTGTAAGGAGATCATATATTTGGATGAGAATAAAGTGTGTCATATTGGCAAAGTGAAAAGTTGTTAAAAATGCTATACAAGTGATCAAGATCGCATAATTTATAATTTGTTAGATAATTTCACTTATTTATAAGGAAGCTTACTGAAGCTGTCCATGTTTTAAAAGATGAGCTGGGGAGTATTCATATCCTGTAAACTGTGAGTACTGGCCATCATTTACAGATGTGATGATATGTGAGGAATGGGCAGAGCACCCCAACTGAAGTTAATAAGGGGCACAAGGGGCACTTGCCTTCTTTTTTTTTTTTTTGTGACAGTGGAAGGAACAAACCGCTTTAGAGAGGAAGAACCTGACAAGATGAGGTTTCCTTGGAGATGGATGGTGTAGCCCTGATTTGACTCCAGCTGCCTGTGAATGGAACAAACTAGAAAACATAAAGAGAAAAAAATGGAGGGCAGTGATGGCCACAGGAAAAGCTAGGCAATACAGCTCAGTTTGGACAGGTTATTTGCTCTGATATGACAGAAAGTAAACTTTTACAGCCTCTAAATAAGCAGGTCTGGTGAGTTAACTGTGGCTGGCTGCCAGACACTCGCACTCCCCCTCCTCATCAGGACAGGGGGAGGAAATAAGAAAAAGAGCTTGTGGATCAAATAAGAGCAGGGAGATTGGTCATGGTCACCAATTACCATCACAGGCACACAGGCTCAACTTGTGGAAGATTAATTTAATTTACTGTCAATGAAAAACTAAAAACCTTTTCTCCTAACCTGACAGAAAACACGCTCCTGCACAGGCTCTCCACAGGCTACAGCTTCCTTGGGAGCACACTGACCTGCTCTGGCACGGTGTTGGCACACCAGGCAGTGGTGATATCTGCTCACTGTGGTCCTCCATGGGGTGGAACAGGCCAACCCCCCTCACAGGGGTCTTCTCCAGGGGCTTCAGGGTGGAGCTTGCCTGGAGCACCGCCTCCCCCTCTTTCTTCTCTGACCTTTGTGTCTACAGGGCTGGTTTCCACATTTTTTCCTCTCTCCTTTCTGATGTTTTGCTGCATGATGTTTTTTACACTTTCTTAAATGCTTTTTCCCCAAGGTGTCCCCACCGCGGCTGCAGGGCTCAGCCGTGCCCTGCGGTGGGTGGGCTGGAGCCGGCTGGAACCGGCTGTGTCCGGCACGGGGCAGCCCCGGCCTCTCCTCTCCTCACAGAGGCCGTCCTGCAGCTCCCCCTCTAAACAAAACCTTGCCCCATAAAGATATATTAACAGGATTTATTTTCTTAAAGGAAGTGATCTGCAAGGCCTGGAATAGTGTGTTACAGCTTGGGCAAGAGTGCAGTGGGCTGATGGGGCCAGGCTGGTTGTGAGTGAGAAGCAGCTCACACGCAGAGCCCAGAGCCCGGGCACTGCTGCAGCAGCGGGAGCGCTGTATGCCTCCTGTGCACCCCAGGTGGGCTGAAGAGGCCCCAGTCAAAGGATGAGATTTTCTGTGTTCTCAGAGGAGATGAAAAATGAACGTGTTACTTGAAAGGGGTAAAGAAATCTGAGAGAATAATAAAAAGTATCCACTGTTTCTGGAAAGTGCTGAGGAATCAACAAGTCAGAGACAGAAGCTGTCACTGTTGCTGCCCCTCAGTCTTGGAGTGTTAGGACTGCTTGGTGGTACCTGGAGATCTCAGCACTTCCTCTGCTTTCTGAATGGAATCTTTTTGCTGAGAACTCTAACAAGGTATTGAAAGTAATTTTGTGATTTCTTTTGGAAATTTCATTTTCATATTTTGTTATTTATGTGAGTTTTTTGTTTCATTTTTTAAATCATCCATTGCAAGCAAATTGTTAGCAAAAGTTACACAAAGTTGTCATAGGAATAAATGTAATAAAGTGCTTGCTCTATGCACATAGATTTCATCTTGGAATAAGTGACACTGCACATCGGTGCATCAGCCGTTCTGTTCAGGAACCACTAGCTGCATTAACTCCTGATCTAGTACATTCATACTTATTTCTTCACCTTCCATTGAAACCTTTTCATGTGTTTTTTGTCAGATGTCAAAATTATAAAGTCCCACCTGTCAAATCCTTTTATGCTGCAAATGCATTCAGTCACCTTGCAAATACCCTATCTGTCAAAAGGAGATACTGATTTCTGCCTACTTTGTTAGATACACTGGTGTCCGCTGTGGCATTGGGAATGTTAAGGTGATGCATCATGGTTGCCTTCTCACTATTACTGCACAAGGCTATTTAAAACAGAGGTGAGGTCAGACTAAGAAAGGACAGATTTCTCCAGACAGTTGCTTCTGCTTCCACAAGCAGTAGTTCAAGTTAAAATAAATATATTTAGAAAACAACATTCTAAAAAGCCTTATCAAAAGGGCTTGTGCAGAAGATAACTGCATTCTTACTTCTTAAATGCAGATTCCTTTGCAACCTATCCTGTTTTTATTTTTTTGTATCTAGCAATATTTTAAAACTTTCAGTCAGACTTCAAAAATTTCTGTCTGTTCCTTCTGAGTATCAATGCCAATTTAAGAACTTCTCATGTTCTTATCTTCAAATAATTCTCCCTTGCATAATAGTTTCCAAGTTACGCCTGTGTAACTGATTGTGGGTCATGTGCTGAGAAACAAATTAGAAAACTGNACTCCCCCTCCTCATCAGGACAGGGGGAGGAAATAAGAAAAAGAGCTTGTGGATCAAATAAGAGCAGGGAGATTGGTCATGGTCACCAATTACCATCACAGGCACACAGGCTCAACTTGTGGAAGATTAATTTAATTTACTGTCAATGAAAAACTAAAAACCTTTTCTCCTAACCTGACAGAAAACACGCTCCTGCACAGGCTCTCCACAGGCTACAGCTTCCTTGGGAGCACACTGACCTGCTCTGGCACGGTGTTGGCACACCAGGCAGTGGTGATATCTGCTCACTGTGGTCCTCCATGGGGTGGAACAGGCCAACCCCCCTCACAGGGGTCTTCTCCAGGGGCTTCAGGGTGGAGATTGCCTGGAGCACCGCCTCCCCCTCTTTCTTCTCTGACCTTTGTGTCTACAGGGCTGGTTTCCACATTTTTTCCTCTCTCCTTTCTGATGTTTTGCTGCATGATGTTTTTTACACTTTCTTAAATGCTTTTTCCCCAAGGTGTCCCCACCGCGGCTGCAGGGCTCAGCCGTGCCCTGCGGTGGGTGGGCTGGAGCCGGCTGGAACCGGCTGTGTCCGGCACGGGGCAGCCCCGGCCTCTCCTACCCTCACAGAGGCCGTCCTGCAGCTCCCCCTCTAAACAAAACCTTGCCCCATAAAGATATATTAACAGGATTTCTTTTCTTAAAGGAAGTGATCTGCAAGGCCTGGAATAGTGTGTTACAGCTTGGGCAAGAGTGCAGTGGGCTGATGGGGCCAGGCTGGTTGTGAGTGAGAAGCAGCTCACACGCAGAGCCCAGAGCCCGGGCACTGCTGCAGCAGCGGGAACGCTGTATGCCTCCTGTGCACCCCAGGTGGGCTGAAGAGGCCCCAGTCAAAGGATGAGATTTTCTGTGTTCTCAGAGGAGATGAAAAATGAACGTGTTACTTGAAAGGGGTAAAGAAATCTGAGAGAATAATAAAAAGTATCCACTGTTTCTGGAAAGTGCTGAGGAATCAACAAGTCAGAGACAAGCTGTCACTGTTGCTGCCCCTCAGTCTTGGAGTGTTAGGACTGCTTGGTGGTACCTGGAGATCTCAGCACTTCCTCTGCTTTCTGAATGGAATCTTTTTGCTGAGAACTCTAACAAGGTATTGAAAGTAATTTTGTGATTTCTTTTGGAAATTTCATTTTCATATTTTGTTATTTATGTGAGTTTTTTGTTTCATTTTTTAAATCATCCATTGCAAGCAAATTGTTAGCAAAAGTTACACAAAGTTGTCATAGGAATAAATGTAATAAAGTGCTTGCTCTATGCACATAGATTTCATCTTGGAATAAGTGACACTGCACATCGGTGCATCAGCCGTTCTGTTCAGGAACCACTAGCTGCATTAACTCCTGATCTAGTACATTCATACTTATTTCTTCACCTTCCATTGAAACCTTTTCATGTGTTTTTTGTCAGATGTCAAAATTATAAAGTCCCACCTGTCAAATCCTTTTATGCTGCAAATGCATTCAGTCACCTTGCAAATACCCTATCTGTCAAAAGGAGATACTGATTTCTGCCTACTTTGTTAGATACACTGGTGTCCGCTGTGGCATTGGGAATGTTAAGGTGATGCATCATGGTTGCCTTCTCACTATTACTGCACAAGGCTATTTAAAACAGAGGTGAGGTCAGACTAAGAAAGGACAGATTTCTCCAGACAGTTGCTTCTGCTTCCACAAGCAGTAGTTCAAGTTAAAATAAATATATTTAGAAAACAACATTCTAAAAAGCCTTATCAAAAGGGCTTGTGCAGAAGATAACTGCATTCTTACTTCTTAAATGCAGATTCCTTTGCAACCTATCCTGTTTTTATTTTTTTGTATCTAGCAATATTTTAAAACTTTCAGTCAGACTTCAAAAATTTCTGTCTGTTCCTTCTGAGTATCAATGCCAATTTAAGAACTTCTCATGTTCTTATCTTCAAATAATTCTCCCTTGCATAATAGTTTCCAAGTTACGCCTGTGTAACTGATTGTGGGTCATGTGCTGAGAAACAAATTAGAAAACTGGCTTTCAAAAAAAAATTAAAAAAAAAAAGGTTTCTTGTTCTGTTGTTGCTGGTTTTTTAGCAAGTATGTTGGTACGTTATTCTGACACAACTACGACAACACTGCAGCACGATTTGGGTTGCAGAACTAGCAAGGAACACAGGAAGGAATTCATAAATATCATAAACCAGAACAGCATCCGAAACATAATCTAAAACCACCGTCAGTTCCTGAAGAAGTTTATTCCTCTTTGATTTCACTAGGAAATGAAAGTCAAATTACTTTTGGGCATCGGGCCTGGATTGCTGCTCAGGATCTGAGTGTACATTTCTGTCCTGTAACATGATCTTCAGATTTTTAGTTGCCATAAAGGTGCCAACTTTAGGAATAGGGTGAGTGTATGAGTGTATTGTGACAGTAAAAGAGCTTCCCATTTCCTCACAACACTCTATACCTCCTTTCCTGCAGAAATGGGGTTGAGGAGAGGGAGGGAGAGGAGAGAGAAAAGAGAAAAATGAAACAGAGAAACTGGCCCCATAATCAGTGAGGTTTTGCAAAATGTTTCTTTTCTCCTACTGGCAAACACTGGATTCTAATGGAAAAAAAATTGTAGTGGCATATTTATTTGCAGATGAACATAATTCAGTCTATTAGCTTGATTTATTTGTCACCATTTAAACTTGGTATTTATCCTCTGTATCTGCTAAGCAAATATTGCAAATTTCTAAGGGACCAAACCTGTGCTGCTCCCACAGAGTGCAGGAGTCCCATTTAAAATAAGAAGGTTTGAAATGAAGTATAAACAAGTGAGCAACTGTGACACTTCCATATACTAACAAATTTGAATTAATTGACCGATCTTTGTGAATAGTATTTTGTAATTTTCATGTTGGTTATTCAAAGGCAGTTTTCCTGGATCTGACCATTTCTAAGTGAGCAAAGGTTATTAGGTTGGGAACTAGGCACCTGGGGTGCCTGTGAAAGTCCTTTTCCCCTACTGTTCTGGAGAAGAGAGAGGATATTTCCAGAATTTTTGCAAGTCTTACGATGAACTTTTAACTGCAGCCCATCAAAATATCCAGGAAAGTGATAGGTGTGATTTCCTTCCTACAAACTGTCTGGTTTTTTGTGTTGTAAAAAATAATGACTGTACGCAATTTTGTAAAATTTTCCAAGAACAATACATTCCATAGAAGAAAATCTTACATTAGGTTTGCAACTTGGTATGACTGTGATGGTATATTGAGCCAAAGCTGTGAAAATTTGTCGGAGCTTTGGACTTAGTTACTTTGATTATTTTTTTTTTAATTTTAACTTTTGAGTGATAATTAGGTTGGTAATTTTTAATTTATTCTGCTAATGAGCAAATCTGCAAAATCAGAAGTAGCAGAGATTGATACAAGTGAATACAAATTAAGAAGACTAGACGAGAAGTTACTAGAAAAGAAAAAATAACAGAAAGGTGCAACTGTGAACTGAGATTTTTTTATAAACAAAACAACTTACGTTTGTCCACAACAAATGTAGTTAATATAGCAAGAGACTACTTCTAGAACCTAGACGCAGGGTTTCTGGCAGTCTGTAGAACTATCTTCACTTTCCTGTGGCGTGTATAATTCAATTAGTTTATGTAGTACACAATAATAAATCATCCTATATACACCCATCTGAGAGCTTACGGGAAAATAAGTTGTTTCCTCACAGTTCCCTATGGATATCTGAATCTACATTCTGTCAAAGCAGCTATAGTACCTGCAGGAAATCTGAGTGCCCTTGGATATCCTTAAAGAATTAAGCCTTCTAAAGTTACAGAAGTGTGAGAATAAATTTAAAATACTGGATTTAGGTAGACTATTTGGGTGGCAGCAGCAAAATAAAACTCTTTTGGGATATAAGCAAAAACTAGGTTTCTGTGCTCAAGGGCAAAACCCCATTTTTTGTGCTGGCAATTGCACTAACTAAACTCTCCTGTAATTCTGGTGAAACAATAATTTGCTGCTACTTTGCACGGTCTGAATTTGATGACTTTCATTTTAGCTTTATCAGAGGAAATTGTTATTATGTGAACATATAAACATTTCTGCATGATTCTATGTGCAATATTATGCATTAATTGATAATAAGAAAGCATTTATCAGGAAATACTGATAAAAGGCTTGTGTGTGCTGGTTAATATAAGTAATTTTTTTATTCTGTCCAGAATTGTCTTACTTATGTTTTTTTTCACTGCAATAGGGGCCTGCTATAAAAACTTAGAAGGAATTATTGTATAAACTATGGCTGTAAAACATGCTTTAAAATTTTAATAAAAGAATCATGAGTGGGAAGCACATACTTATAGCTCTACGACTACTTATATAAAAATATATTTGCATATCTCCAAGATTATTTAGAAAGAACAAGCATAATTTCAAGAGTGAGTATAAGTTGTAATCAAAGGATCTGTAGAGAAACAAAAATTGACCCAAATTAGAGATTTTCATTTCTCAGACAGTAAAAAACTCCTACATTCTTTTTTTCCAATATCCTGATTCAGTCTCTTGCGACTGAAATGAATGAATTAGTAGCGTGTTTTAAAGCTGTGTAGTCAATGTATTATTTGTTTCCTCAGGAATGTGAATCTGCCCCCTGCGTTAACGGAGGTTCTTGTCAAGATGAAGTCGGTGCGTTTGTTTGTACTTGCCAGAGTGGTTACACTGGCAGGTTTTGTGAAGTTGATGTCGATGTTTGCAGGGAGCCTACACTGAACTCAGTTCTCTGTTACAACGGAGGTGTATGTGTTGATGGACCTGGAAGAACTTTTAATTGCAGGTTAGTATGAATACTGTCATATAACTGCTTTAGCTAATACACATTGATTTGCTAAGATTCCAGGGTGGTGTTACTATGTGCGCTATATGAACTCTATTGGATTTGATGCTCAATCTCAGGCTCAAAAGTATTGTTATCTTAAACCATTCACTGTTTAACATCAGTCTCTTTTATCTGGAAGCTTATAGTGCTTTTCAGAATTATTTGTGGAAACTTCTAACATAAACCGACCCTAAAAAATGTAAAATCATTATGTTTATAGATATATATGTACTCCTGTGTTTTGTACTCAAAGAGAAAATCAATTTGCAATCAAATTTAGATGACAGGTAGTTTGTATAGTATGTGTGCAGACATATATCCAAAGAAATTTCCTATCGTCCATCATCATCATTTTCTGGCTGGTTAAGGCTTCTGAATAAATACGCGTAATCTTATAGCTTACATACTTGTAATAAATATAGTAAAACTCCTTTAAAATTAAGCTATTCTATAGATTGTATACATTATTCTCTACTACAGCTAATAAATATACCAACTCACAATTATCTAAGCCCCTATTCAATTGCTACATTTGTAGAAATATTAATTACTAAAAAAAAATTCTATAAAGGTACTTAAGAATGAAGCATAAATGTCTTCCCCTATACAGTCAGTGTTCAATATCTGGATTTTGATTGATGGCCAAAATTGAAGCTTAAGGATAATTTATCTTAAAAAACCCACCTGCTAATGTTAAGGCAAGAATGATCATTCTTAGTTGTGTGTAACAGTTTGATAGCTTTATAAAATACTGAAAGAAATGAAACTAATTTAATTTCTTAGTAAATTAAGAAGATTAAGAAACAAATTTATTCCTTTCAATCTGTAACTCAGTTTCCACCTGTTGATTCTTTGTGTCCTTCTGTTAATAGTTATGGAATTTAATTAGTATTCAACAGAATTAACAAGGCAAATGGCACATGGAAAGCCAGGAATTACTGTTGTAATTTAGGCAAATATTTGCATTGATTGCTGGCATTGTTTTCCAGAACCTGAGAGGATCATCAGCTGTGATTAGTTTCTATCCTACTACTAAATGGTAAAGTTACACTCTTGAGGCACACAAACACATTAACATAAAATCTCCACAGTGCTTTTATTCATGATCATAGAATCACAGAACATTTTGATTTTGGAAGGGACTTTTGAAGATCATCTAGTCCAACCCCATGCTATGGGCCAGGGACATCTTTCACTGGATTAGGTTACTCAACCTGACCTTGAATACTTCCAAGGATGGGGTATCCACAACTTTTCTGGGCGACCTGTCCCAGTGCCTCACCACCCTCGTCATAAAAAAAGTCTTCCTTATATCCAATATAAATCTACTCCCTCTCAGTTTAACAACATTGCCTCTTGTCCTTTCACTACAGGACGCTGCCTCTTATCCTGTCACTACAGGCCTTGGTAAAAACTCTTTCTCCATCTTTCTTATAAACCCCCTTTATATTATATATTGAAAGGCCACTATAAAGTCTCCCAGAGCCTCCTCTTCTTCAGCGTAAACATCCCCTACTCTCTCAGCCCGTCTCCATAGGAGAGGTGTTCCAGCCCTCTGATCATTTTTGTGCCTCTCCTCTGGACCTACTCCAACAGATCCATGTCTTGTGGTGGGAACCCCAGAGCTGGATGCTGTACTCCAGCTGAGATCTCACAAGAACAGAGTAGAGGGGGAGGATCACCTCCCCAGACCTGCTGGCCACGCTTCTTGTTATGCAGCCCAGGATACAATTGGTTTTCTGGGCTGTGAACCTACATTGCTGGCTCATGTCATATTTTTCATCTACCAATATCCTCACATCTTTTTCTACAAGACTACTCTCAATCCCTTCATCCACCACTCTGTATTGATACTGGGGATTGTCCTGACCCAGGTGCAGGACGTTGCAGTTTGCCTTGTTGAACTTAACGGGCTTTGAAATATGCCCATTTCTCAAGGCTGTCAGGGTGCCTCTGGATGGCATCCCTTCCCTGCAGAGCATCTACTGCAGCATCAGGCTTGGTGTCATCTGCAAACTTGCTGAGGGTGCACTCAATCCCACTCTCTTATCACATTGATGAAGATATTAAATAGTATTGGTCCCATGATAACTCAAATATGTTATGGTTTAGCTTAAACCTCTCAATACATGCTAAAATAATTCACATTAACTGCAGTGGGCTGCTACCTGCACAAAAACTGTTTCTGTGACTCGGATGTCTGGTAATTTGTTTAGCCCCTGTCGTTTGATCACCAGTCTGAAAACTCAGTCCTATGCATTCTCCTGTTTCTTCTTTCCTGGCTCATGTTCATTCTAGCCGCCTTTTTTCAAGCTTTTGGTGATGCAGCATCCTTTCTTCTTTCACAAATGGATCTTCTGAGTTAAATGAAATTACTTGTATTTCTCCTCTCTTCTGCTTGGGAACGTATTTGATGCATCATGAGGGTAACCACCTTGCACTTGCTTCTGAGCCCAGCGTTGGCTGTCAGGAGGAGCTGTTCATGGAAGCAGAATCAGGAAAATTGCAAACAACTAAAATCAGGATTTTCAGTGTTCCCAAGATCACAAAGGTTTTTATGAGTGACATAAGACTACAGTAAGGCAAGTTGATGAGAGATATGGTTGTGATCCCAGAAAAAGAAGTGCCATAGTTGACATAAATTTCTTCTTCTGAGGGGGTCTGGGGAAAGGAGTTCTTTTAGCTGCTTGCCTCTTTTACGTTGATTGATATACTTCAGAAGACAGACATAACTCCTTTTCTTATCCTTCAGTAACTGATACTACTCCAAGTAATATGTAAAGGTGGAAATAAGAAATGTAAAAAGGTCACTAAGTCAGATTTGCTTGTGTACTGTGAACATTATGATGTGAACACTACTCCTTTTCTACCATTCCTTCCACTTGCTTTAAGCAGTCTGAACAAAACTCTTAGACAGATTAGAGAACAGGACTGATACAGAGGACTGAAAAGCAGAATAACAGAAGAATAAGGAAGGGAGAAAGAGCTCCTACTTTAGAAAATGCCACAAACATCCAAATGAATAAGGAGTCTTAATGCCTGTTACACACTCGCTTGTGGAACTGGCAGGAGGAAAGACAAAAATCCAGAGTCTTTTTGCTTTGGGGATCTGGCTTGGGATGTTTGTATTATATTGGCAGGTAAAACTGGAAATAGCAAGTAATGAAAAGTGTCCAGTAACGAGTAAGTGTCAGCCTGTCTTAACTGCAGGCAGCACTGCCAGCTTCAGCTATGATGTATGTGATATTTTACTCAGTAGTATAGTGAATGGTTCAACTTTCCTTGAATTATGTGGGAATCAATTACATGAACAACAAGCCCTACAGGCTACTTCCTGAAATGAATATGAAAAATGCCCATTGGGATAGCCCTTGAATTGTGTGTTATCAGAAATATGTTTCTGTCTTCAAACCCTTGCTTTAAAATTAAAACAGCTCATTGGAAATTAGAGGGGTGCTGGGAGCTGTAATTCCATTCTGTCTTGGGCAGACTGCCACTGAATCAGGGCTTCAGGAAACAGATTACCATCTGAAAGGATGCCCACCTACTTTCCTTTATATTTTAGTCTTCTTAATTAAAGGAACTGCCTGCCACAACAACAAACACTTTATAAATTAGCAAATTTAATAATAAAGCTATCATTGGGCTCAGGGGGCCTTTCAGAAGACAATTCAACCCAACCTACATATGGTTGATATAATGAGTATGTAATAGGAATTGTGAAGCCTTTTCATATTATTTTCCAAGTATTTTGAGGAAGAGAAACTGTTCCGCATAAAATACTCATATTTTTTTCATTATATTTAATCCACAGTTGGTTCATCCTCACTTTTGCATCTTTTGGTCCCAAACCATTTGGTATGTTTGGCTTGGGATTAAAAAAGTTAATAATAATTTAAAAAATTCCTCCCTCCCCATTCATGCTTGCATTCAGCCTTTTTAAAATACGCATTTCAGGTGCTTCCTGCTGATTACGCTCAGAAGTCATACTAACTTGAGAAAGATTATCTGTGCAATGTGTTAAGTCTCATCAGGTGAAAATAATGTCAACAATCTTATGACAGGCCTTGCCTTAGATTAAGTTGTTGAATATTATAGCTTCATTGTAGATTTTCAGCATACTATAGCACATTTTGGTTTTGTTATGTTTTTGCCAGAGAAAACAGGTAATTTTTGATGTAATTCTGTCTTTCATCATCTGCTCGGAGCAATGTTTTTTTCAGAATTTAAATGTATTTAGTGGTATAAGATACCTTTGTTGGTTTTAGAAATGTGTAGGGTCACAGGTAAGTTTGTTCCTATCCTTTGATACATAAAGGGAGGCTGGTGCTTTGTAATCTAATCAACAGAATGTCAAGATTTTTCTTAAAAGCCATGAAATTTTAGTAAGAAAGAATTCTAAAATAGGACTATGTTGTTCTACATTTCCTCCAAATAAAGTCCAATTATTTTTAAGCATTGATTGTGTTATCTACTGCTCATTCTTACTTGTGACTATAAACTTATTGTAATGAATGCAATGATAACCAGTGAAAGCCTGGATATTGCTCTTTATAATCCCACATGTACATGAGAAAAGGTTGGAGGACCTTTGACTCATATTTAACCAAACATTCACTAGCATCTGTAAAATAATGTAACTTCATAATTCCTTGAATACTAAGTTAAAGGGGCAAATAATCTTGTCAAAAGTAGTCGTAGTACGTCACAAACATCAGCTAGTATCCTTGAAACATCTTCTCAAAAATTTTAAAATATGCCACTTTCATGCGATCTTCAAGTGGTAGAAATTATGCTGGAAAAAATATGAAATCTGTATGAGTTAGCCTGATTTCTGACTTTCATAAAGGATAAGGGACTAGGATTATAATGGAATGTATCATATTAAATTGAATTCAAGCATCAATGAAAATACATCCACAAAACCTATAAACAGGTGGCATAATGTTTTCTTTCTCCTTCTCTGTTCCTCCCATAATAACAACTGGCATTTCATGGGTGCTTAGAGGAGAGGGAACACAGGTGTTTCAGTTTTATTCTTAAATTGGCTGATCACTGAGCTGTAGTTTCCATAGAGAACGGTTAGATAAATTTGGCATACTAACATGTTCCTATACCACTCCATGTATAATTAGTTTAAACGTAAATATCTGTATAAATACATAAATATATATGTGTGTGATTTTTCATTATATTGCACTTCTTTATTTAATCAAAATGCTATTCTTACTGTCAGAGCAATAAGAATAGGTAATTATGTCAGTCGCCGAGATCAGCTGCTTCGGAGTCGACGCAGCTCCGCCAGATCGACTGATCGAGAGGTACAGGGCGGTTTTTCAGGAGATTCCTTCGACAGGAAGCCCCCGCGGCAGCGAAATATCCTCCCTCCCGCCGACAGCTCTCCCGCGTGAGGCTGACGTGGGGCAACCGCGGTCACCACCCCTCCCCCTGTCCTTAAATTTTCGCCGGGAGGGCGGAGAGCGTGCTCTCTGCCCAGAGCACATACACACGTCAGGAGCATCACCTGTGGCTCGGGTAGTGGGACACTGAAGTTTTGCCGGGTGCAGAAGCCTCACAAGGCGGCCCTAGGAGCCCAGCAAGCAGACAGGGTTCCTCTGAGGAAGAGGGAAGAACTAGAGACCAGGTGCTGCTGTGGTGGGTGTGGGAGGTTGTGTGGCAGGGCACAGGAGTTCTGCCCTCCTCGCTCCTGAGTCCTACATATCTGTTTGTGACCGCTGTTTTTGTCATGGTCTCCACCAGGCAGAGAGCTTGCCCAAG